>JAPYYA010001936.1:0-14585 GCA_028533165.1 Leontopithecus rosalia | reverse complement strand
CCTTCCTTCCTTCCTTTCTTCATCCCTTCCTTCCTCCCTCCCTTCCTCCTTCCCTCCCTTCCTGCCTTCCTCCCTTCCTTCCTCCCTCCCTTCCTCCTTCCCTCCCTTCCTGCCTTCCTCCCTTCCTCCCCCACCCAAAAAATAAATAAATAAAGCAGTAATTAACTTCATTTTATGGCTGAATAATCCTCCATTGGATGGATGAACATTTTCTTTCTCCACTCATCAGTGGATGGACATTTGGGTTGTTTCAACCTTTTGGCTTTTGTAAGTAGGGCTGCTGTAAACATTCATGCACACATTTTTTGCTTGAAAGCATGTTTTCAATTCCTTTGGGTAAAATACCCTCGAGTGGGATTATTGGGTAAAACAGCAATTCTATGTTTAACTATTTGAGGAACCACCAAACTATTTCCTGCAGCTGTACCATTTTACATTCTTACCAGCATTATTATTTTTACTCTCAAAAAATAAATTTTAAGAATTGGCCGGGCGCGGTGGCTCAAGCCTATAATCCCAGCACTTTGGGAGGCCGAGGCGGTTGGATCACGAGGTCAAGAGATCGAGACCATCCTGGTCAACAAGGTGAAACCCCGTCTCTACTAAAAATACAAAAATTAGCTGGGCATGGTGGCGTGTGCCTGTAATCCCAGCTACTCAGGAGGCTGAGGCAGGAGAATTGCCTGAACTCAGGAGGCGGAGGTTGCAGTGAGCCGAGATCGCGCCATTGCACTCCAGCCTGGGTAACAAGAGCGAAACTCCGTCTCAAAAAAAAAGAATTTTAAGAATTTCATTTTTCAAATATTTGCTGGATGAATTAAGTTTTTTACCCCCTTCAAATCTTGAAGCAATGAACTAAGTGTTACAATTTATCCACAGATTCAATAACCTATTTATTTCCTTTTAAAAAAAAATGTTATTCTCATCTTAGTGGGTATGAAATGGCACCTCAGAGTGGTTTGGATTTGCATTTCCCTAATGACTAATAATGTTAATGATTTTTCATTTGTTTATTTGCCGTTTATATATTATCTTTGAAGAAATGTGCATTCAAGTCCTTTACCCATTTTTTAATTGAGCTGTCTGTTTTGTTTTTAAGTTGTAAGAGTTCTTTACATTCTGGATACTGGATCATCGACAGGTATGTAATTTGTAACTATTTTCTTCCATTCCGTATTATCTTTAAAAAATTTTTTGAGACAGGGTCTGACTCCATCACCCAGACTGGAGTGCAGTGGTGTGATCTTGGCCCACTGCAACCTCCACCTCCTGGGTTCAGGTGATTCTCATGCCTCAGCCTCCTGAATAGCTGGGATTACAGGCGTGAACCACCATGCCCATCTAACTTTTTGCATTTTTATTTATTTTTTATTTTTTATTTTTTTTTGAGACGGAGTTTCACTCTTGTTACCCAGGCTGGAGTGCAATGGCGCAATCTCAGCTCACCGCAACCTCCGCCTCCTGGGTTCAGGCAATTCTCCTGCCTCAGCCTCCTGAGTAGCTGGGATTACAGGCACGCGCCACCATGCACAGCTAATTTTTTATATTTTGAGTAGAGACGGGGTTTCACCATGTTGACCAGGATGGTCTCGATCTCTTGACCTTGTGATCCACCCGCCTCGGCCTCCCAAAGTGCTGGGATTACAGGCTTGAGCCACCACGCCCGGCCCACTTTTTGCATTTTTAGTAGAGACAGTTGGCCACTATGTTGACAGGCCAGTCTTGAACTCCTGGCCTCAAGTGATCTACCCACCCTGTCCTCCCAAAGTTCTGGGATTACAGGTGTACCGTCTTTTAACTTTCTTGATAGTGTCATTTAATTAAAGCATAAAAGTTTTAGTTTTGATAAGGTCTAATTTATCTACTTTTTCCTTTGTTTCTTGTGCCTTTGGTGTGATATGTAAGAACCCGTTGCCCTGTCGGTAATAAAGTTGTTTGACTTTCTTATCATTCATGTGTTCACTGGCATAGCACTTTTAGTTTCCTTCAAGAACTTTTCCTTTGTATTCACAGTGTGGTTGTTTGGTGCAAGAGGCCTGGCTTTTAGCCTGTCTCAGCTTTTGACATACCTTCCTCACTAAGTTTAACCATTTTCAGGTTTTGACTTAAAGTTGAGAGACATGCAACTCTTGCTTTTACTTAAACATTTAGAGGCCACCATAGGATTATTTTTATTTATTTGTTTATTTGTTTTTGAGACAAAGTCTTGCTCTGTCGCCAGGCTAGAGTACAGTGGCACGATCTCAGCTCACTGCAAGCTCCACCTCCCGGGTTCAAGCAGTCCTCCCTGCCTCAGCCTCCTGAGTAGCTGGGACTACAGGCATGCGCCACCATGCCCGGCTAATTTTTGGTACTTTTAGTAGAGACGGAGTTTCACCATATTAGCCAGGCTGGTCTCGAACTTCTGACCTCGTGATTGATCCACCTGCTTCGGCCTCCCAAAGTGCTGGGATTACAGGTGTGAGCCACCACACCTGGCCCACTGTAGGATTATTAACTAGCCTAACTTCAATAGACCTGTGTCTCAGGAAGGCTTGAGGACAGGGAGAGAGAAGGGGGAACAGCTGGTTGCTAGAGCAGTCAGAACACACACATTTATGGATTAAGTTTGCCAACTTATATGGACATGGTTTATTAAGCCCCAAAACAGTTACAACAGTGACATCAAAGATCACTGATCACAGATCACCTTAAGAGATACAATATTAATAAACAATTTGAAATATTGCAAGAATTCCCAAAATGTGAAAGACAAGAAGTCAGCATATACTGCTGAAAAAAATGGAGCTGATAGATTTCCCCAATGCAGGGTTGCCACAAACCTTCAATTTATAAAAAACAGTATCTTGGGAGGCTGAGGTAAGAGGATCCCTTAAGCCCAGGAATTCGAGGTTACAGTGAGCTATAACTGCACCACTGCACTCCAGTCTGGGTGACAGTGAGACCCTGTCTCTTTCTTTTTTTTTTTTTTGATACAGAGTTTCGTGCTATCACCCAGGCTGGAATGCAATGGCATGATCTCGGCTCACTGCAACCTTCGCCTCCTGGGTTCAAGTGATTCTCCTGCCTCAGCCTCCTGAGTACCTGGGATTATAGGCATGCGCCACCACACCCAGCTAATTTTTGTATTTTTAGTAGAGACAGGGTTTCATCATGTTGGTCAGGCTAGTCTAGAACTCCTGACCTCATGGTCTGCTTGCCTTGGCCTCCCAAAGTTCGGAGATTACAGGCGTGAGCCACCGGGCCTGACTGACCCTATCTCTTTAAAACAAACAAACGTAGCATCTGCATAAAATGACTCACAATACAATGAGGTGTGCCCACATTATCATTAATGTTGACATGAATATCTTTAAACAAGAGGGAAGAAAGTACATGTGTCTATAAAAGGGCAACACAACACATCTTTGTATGTGTTTTGATCAATGTCAACATCCTGGTTGTCATATAATAGTCCTGCAAGATGTTGTCATTGGAGAAGACTAAGTTGAGAATAACACACAATGTCTCTATTATTCTTTACAGCCTCATATGAATCTACAATTATCTCAAATTTAAAAAATAAAGAAATTTTAAGAATTTCATTTTTCAAACATTTGTTAGATGAATTAAGTTTTTACATCCTTCAAATATTGAAGGCAAATTAATGCTCCAGATTGTACTGTTCAGTAGGAGGATCACAGATATAGCTGTTTACATTTAGATTTATTAAAATTGAACAAAAATTAAAAAAAATTCAGTTCCTCAGTCAAACCAGCCACATTCCAATTTCTCAATAGCCATATGTCGCTAGTGGTTACTGTAGCAGAGAGCACAGATATAAAAAAAATTGAACCCAGTTTTGCAGAAATTTGTATTAAAAAGCATTGTTCCAAAGCATTACACGATTGACACCCTCACTTTACAGGTGAGAAAACAAGCCAGGAGACATCACTGTAACACAGCTCTGCATACAATCGTGCCCATTCTCACAGTACTGTGCTCACACACTTCTTTCCCCACATTCACTGCCACAGGTGAACTCTCAATGCATCATTCACTAAATTTATATAATTTCATAGGAATCTATCTTAAATTCATCACCATGCAAAGAAAAATCAATTTCTTACAGGTTATAAGATACTCAGTCGCATGCTGAATCTGATTAATCACAGACATTACCCTCAAAGCTATAATCAAACCATTCCCAAGACCCTTCGGCACACAATCCTAAATGCGCCACTAATAGCCTCTGTCGCAGTGTCAAGCACAATCTGACGCACGTCACACGGGCATGGCCACTGCCCCTCTGCTCCCATAGAGGACACTCGGACACGGACACGCGCGACCACAGACACACACACGGCCGTGAAGAATGCGTCACACTTCCGAACACTGTGGGGCCGCAACCTGGTATCGTGGCCACTGCGTCACGGCCAAAGCTCTCTGTCAGAGAGAAATCCAGACCTTACCTGCCAGCCTTTTGCAGCTCTTCTATCCCGGGACGACATTCCCCTGAAGGCACCACGGCAAGACTCAACCTCTTTGTGTGAGAGTCTCTGGAATTTCTGGGGCGTTACTTGAGTATAATGAAATAGGGTAGGCTCAGACCGTAGCAGGGTAAGACCCAAAATTCGAGCAAAGGAGCCTCGGGGATCGCTCCGTTCTGGAGTGCTGGACTCTATGACAGCCGCTGGGCCTGTGCAGACACCCCCCGGCCGGTTTCCAGCTGCAGACTACGTTTCCCGAAGGCCCCCACGTCACTTACGCGTTGTACATTTACGCCGTTACGTCTTGACGCACGGAGCTTGTCTGCAGCTGCCAGGTGAGTGGTGGCCTCACCCGGAGCGGCTCGCCGCTTTTGGGTTGCAGCTTCGAAAAAGAAGCTCCTGTATAGTGCTGGGAATACCGGTGTCCTTTCTGGGGCTCGGTGCTGACAGGAAAGGGACAGTGCTGTAGGCTCATTACTTGTGAAGTTGGCCTTGCGAGTGCGGAGGGGTGTCGGCACCGTTACTTTGGTTCCGGGAGCGCCGGGAGCGGCGGGGGCGTGGTGCCAGTTGTGTTCCTCCTTTCCGAATTTATGAGTGTGCACCCTGGAGCCCCTAGCCGCGGGTAAAATCGGCACCATCACTTTGGGATAGGGAGGCTAGAGAGGCGTGTGTTACTAGTAGTGTTCCTCCGCTCTGGACGTGTGCGTGTGCGCTTGTGCAGCCGCGGGGTGGGCTCACCTGCCGCCTGGTAATGCTCCTACCTCTTGGCCCCTCCCGGGCCTCAGTCCTCCTCGTGTGACACGGACGGCTGAGAATCGCGCAGCTACAGCTGCTGCAGTTCCTTGGCAGAGAATGAGGCTCTTTTGAAGTTTCCCTGATAGTGAGGCTTTACCCCTGGAGGTGTCTTAGGAAAAGACCGCTGTTAAAGATGTCCTATTCTAGCTTGAGAGCCCTGTGAGGAAGACTAATCCCTCTCTTGAGGTTGGTGTGATTCTAAATTGTTTTGTCTATTGTGAGAGCTCTGATGTTCTATGATCCTTTTTACTTTTCTCTGTTCTGCGTTTTCTAAGAGAGGCACCGAGAGGAAAAGAATATCGCACTTCTGAAAGTCTTGTGTGAAGTTCCTGTTTTCTTTCTAACCTCACATTTCTTTCTTTCCGAAACATTTTTTACCTCCAGCAACGTCTTCCTAATGAAGAACGAGGCATTCCAGTGACTGGTCCTTAGGCACCCCATAAATGATGCTCTGGGGATGGGTTAATCAGTCTAGCTCTACTCCCCAGCCACACTACACCTCTCCTTTCCACCTAATGGTCTAAGGTTTTGATGCAAAATAACAATTTTTCTGGAGAGAAATTTGAAGACTTTAAAAATTTTAACTATTGTGGATGTTTTCAAGCAGGATAGAGAATACTACAAACCCTAACATGTCCAACACCTACCTGTAATTAAAAACATTTGTAAATACCTTTGTATCAATTCTTCACCCTGTTTTCCTGTGGTATTTCAAAATTGTATTTTATCCTCCTATATATATATGACCAAAAAAGACATATTTTAAAATAACCACGATGCTGTTATACCAACATTAAAAATAATAACTAACAGGGCCGGGCGTCGTGGCTCACACCTGTAATCTCAGCACTTTGGGAACCCGAGGCTGGCGGATCACAAGGTCAGGAGTTCTAGAGCAGCCTGGCCAACATGATGAAACCCCATCTCTACTAAAAATACAAAATTTAGCTGGGTGTGATGGCGGGTGCCTGTAATCCCAGCTACTTGGGAGACTGAGGCAGGAGAATTGCTTGAACCCAGGAGGTGGAGGTTGCAATGAGTCAAGATCACACCATTGCACTCCAGCTTGGGCGACAGAGCAAGACTCCCATCTCAGAAACAAACAAAACTAACAAAAAGTTTGTTTCTTATGTTGGTATAATAGTGTGGTGGTTAGTTCATAATATGAAATAAAAAATTTTTGAATATGGGTATACCCCCATATTCAAATTTTCTCAGTTCTTTCAAAGACATTTTTATAGTAGATTTGTTCAAATCTGGATCAAGATAGAATTCACACATTGTACTTGGTGGCCAAAACTCTTAAACTTCTTTAATCCATGACAGTTTCCCTCCTGTGTTTTGTTTTGGTTTGTTTTAATTGATGCTGCTGATTTATAGAAATCTAGATCATTTGTCCTGTAGAATATTCTGTATTCTGCTTTTAGCTAATTGCTTCCTTGTACTGTCATATAACTTTTTCCCATTCCTTCATATTTCTGTAAACAGGCAGTTAGATTTAGAGGCTTGATCAGATTCAGATCAGATTTTCCCTAAATCACCTTTTTAGGGAAAAGTAATTCATAGTTGGCACTGTGCACTTCCTATTACATCATGAGGCCCTTGCAGTCTGGTGTCCCACTTTCAGTGATGTCATATTGATGTGTTTAAATGTTGTTCATTTAATCCTTTCCTTTTTTGCACCTAAATTAGCCTGCATTCTCAGTGAGGGTGGAGGATATCTCAAACTTGTTTTTGACAAGGAAGAGGACAAAAACTCATAGGTATTACAGTGATCTGTGGTCCTCCAAAGGGCCACTGTATGTATGTATATATATATATATATACACACACATATATGTATACATATATATACATACATATATGTATATATATACATATACATGTATACATATATACGTATATATACATATACACATATATGTATGTATATATACGTATATATGTATATATATGTATGTATATATACGTATATATGTATATATATGTATACATATATACATATATATACATATAGTATATACATATACGTATAGTATATGCATATACATATAGTATATACATACATATAGTATATACATACATATAGTATATCTATGGTAATCAAATTTCATGAGAGTGGTGGCTATTAGAGAAAAGTATCTAAAAAGGCTCCTAGGGATATGACCATGAAAAATTTTAAAAAGGATAAGAAGCACTGACCTAAAGGTTATAATGTCCACTTATGATGGATACCAAGATTCATTCTTTTTTTTTTCCTCTGTCACCCAGCCTGGAATATAGCAGTGCAATCTCTGCTCACTGCAGCCTCCAACTCCTGGTTCAAGTGATTCTTCTGCCTCAACTTCCCGAGTAGCTGGGATTACAGGCATGTGCCACCACGCCCAGCTAATTTTTATATTTTTAGTAGAGCTGGGGTTTCACTATGTTGCCTAGGCTGGTTTCCAATTCCTGACCTCATGTGATCCACCCACCTCAGCCTCCCAAAGTGCTAGGATTACAGGCATGAGGCACTACACCCTGCCCATTATTTAATTAAGGGTTACAGAATGGTTATTTGTAAAAATTCTCTCAGTTCCTTCTGCATTTATTAGTTACAGTTCTTCTATATATAAGAACTTTTCTTCATCAAGTATTTTGTTATCGTAAAATACAATTTACGGCCAGGACTGGTGGCTCACACCTGTAATCCCAGTGCTTTGGGAGACTGAGGTGGGCAGATCACCTAAGGTTGAGAGTTTGAGACCAGCCTGACCAATATGGAGAAACTCCATCTCTACTGAAAATACAAAATTAGCTGAGTGTAGTGGTACATGCCTGTAATCCTAGCTACTCAGGAGACTGAGGCAGGAGAATTGCTTGAACCCAGGAGGTGGAGGTTGCGGCTGAGATCCCACCGTTGCACTCCATCCTGGACAACAAGAGTGAAACTCGGTCTCAAAAAAAAAAAAAAAGTTCGTATGGAAAGGCAGAATAATTGATTTGATTATTTCTTTTTACGTACTAATTTTCAGATAAATGAATTGGTGTCCTACAAATTTCTAAGGAGTTCCAAAAGTGAGTGAGTTTGATTTGAATACCATTTGTTTTAAACTATTGCTAGCATTATTCTTTTTTTATATCAAACTGCTCTTTATTAAGCCAGTGGTAGTCCTTTCCAGGCAGTTCCTGTGTCTTTCTGACATGATTGTAGTAGAATTGATAGTGTATTTGCTTTCTGGCAGAACAGATCCCAAGATCACCTTGTACATTTCCTGTGCCAGGCCTCAAATGAGCCATTTCTCTAAGGAGTTTTGATTCCTCTTGTGGTATATGGTATGCAGTGACCACTGTGTGGGCATTAGAGTTTCTCATTGCCATAGGGTTGTCATTTATTCTAGGCCATTTCATGGAACAAAGCTAATAACTTGTTTTTAAACTATAAATCATGAATCATGAATTTATAATAATATTTCAGTTCAGACAGGTAATAGAGTATTTTCTTATTTGATTTTATACTTGTATCTCTCTTTTATGCTAACAATATTGGTTGCGAAAACATTAATATAATTTATGTTCTTTATTCTAAAATATAATTGAAAACAACAACTATAACTACTGTTAAGATAGAGAATGCATTTTAGATTTCTTTTGGTTTTTATATTTTCCTATATTTAAGGTTCATGGATTACATTTGTTTATGCCTCTTTAGTCTATCAAAAATCAATACTCACATAGCAGTGATTTTTAAAATTTTATTTTGATATAATATTACACTTACAGAGAATTTGCAAAAATAGTGGAAAAAACTCTCCTATGCCCTTACATATTTACCAATTTTTAACATTTTGCTTTTTTGTTTGCTAATTCTCTTTACATATATGCTTTTCTTCTTCTTCTTGTTCTTCTTCTTTTTTTTTTTTGAGACGGAGTTTCGCTGTTGTTACCCAGGCTGGAGTGCAGTGGCACAATCTCGGCTCACCGAAACATCCGCCTTCTGGGTTCGAGCAATTCTCCTGCCTCAGCCTCCCAAGTAGCTGGGACTATAGGCGTGCACCACCATGCCCAGCTAATTTTTGTAGTTTTAGTAGAGACGGGGGTTTCACCTTGTTGACCAGGATGGTCTCGATCTCTTGACCTCGTGATCCACCAACCTCGGCCTCCCAAAGTGCTGGGATTATAGGCGTGAGCCACCGTGCCCGGCCTATACTTTTCTTCTGAACTACTTGATAGTAATTTTCAGACATCATTTTCCTTTGTCTATAATTATATTACTGTATTTTCTGAGCACAGCGACTATAACTGTAGTTCATTGATTAAAATGAAGAAATGTAGCAGAGATTATAATAATTGTCTAATCCAGAGTTCATAGAAGAATTTCACCAATTTTTCTAATTTTGTCCTTGTAGCCTTTTTTGCCCTTTATCTGGCATCCAATCCAGAGTCATATCTAGGATCAAACATTTCATTTAGTTATCACATCTTTTTAGTCTGTTTTAATCAGAAACAATTCCTGGACTTTTCTTTGATCCTTTGTGATCCTGACTTTTTTGAAAACTACAGGCCAGTTGTTTTGTAGATTGTCTCTCAGTTTATATGTGTTTGTTGTTTCCTCATGATTCAAGTGTGCATTTTTTTTGCAGGAATACTGCTTCAGTTCATTGCCCAGCACCTTCAGTTAGTTTTTTGTATTACGTATTCAGTTGCTTTTTGTATTCTGTCCAGATCTATAGGCATATCTTTAAGGAAGTTAGTCCGATAGGATCTTCATGGTATGGAATCAGAAGTCCTCTCAATTTAGTTTCAATTTGAATTTCTCTTATTTAAATGAGGATGAACATATTTTAAATGTTTACTGGCCATTAACTTTTCTTTTTTGTGAATTACCTGTTGTCCGTTTAAAATAATGACTTCCTGTCTTTCTCTTGAATGTTTTCTCTTGATTTTAAAAATACAGCTCTTTGGATTTTAGGAGTCTCTGTTTTTGCTTTAAGGCTGTAGTGCAGTGGCAAGATCTTGGCTCTCTGGGTTCAAATTATTCTCCTGCCTTAGCCTCCCAAGTAGGTGGGACCACAGACACCCACCACCACGCCCAGCTAATTTTTGTATATTTTGTAGAGACTGGCTTTTGCCATGTTGGCCAAGCTGGTTGTGAACTCCTGACCTCAGGTGATCCACCTGCCTTGGCCTCCCAAAGTGCTAGAATTACAGGCATGAGCCACTGTGCCTGGCCGATTTATTTTTTAATATCTAGATCTCTTATACATTTGGAGTTAATTTTGGTATGTGGTATAAAATGGGGATCCAATTTTGCCTTTCTCTGGTAACATTTACTGAATAATCCATCTTTCCTGATAGATGATTCTATTCTGTAACATTAATCTTTTTTTTTATTCATACGCCAATATCCAACTATTTAAAAATAAAATTTCAACTTTTAATTTTAGATTCAGGGGGTACATGTACAAGTTTTTTACATGGGTGTATTGTGTGACGCTGATGTTTGGGATATGAATAATCCAGTCACCCAGGTAGTGAGCAGGGTACCTGAGAGGTGGGTTTTCATCCCTTGCCCTCCTCCTCCTCTCTTTGCTCTAGTAGTTTCCAGTGTCCATGTTCTCATATTTATGTCCATGTGTACTCAATGTCAATGCTTAGCTTCCACGTAGAAATGAGAACATATGGTATTTGGTTTCATTTCTGTGTTAATTCACTTAGGATAATGGCCTCTAGCCACATCCCTGTTGCTGCAGAGGACATGATTTCATTCTTTTTTACAGTATCCAACATTTTAATTTTTGTATTTTTAGTAGCCATGTTGGCTGAACTTGTCTCAAACTTCTGACCTCAAGTGATCCACCTGCCTCAGCCTCCCTGGGGTTACAGACGTGAGCCACTGCACCCAGCCAACCCATGTATTCTTAATGAAGATGATATTGCCTCCAAGGATGTGAAAGTTGGTTATGGGGGAGGACAAAAATCTAAGCTAGTACAATGGCTTGTGGTGCTTCAAAGCTCAACTATACCCAACAGAATCTTATTTCTCGTTATTATTATTATTATTATGAGATGGAGTCTCACTCTGTTGCCCAGGCTGGAGTGCGGTGGTGTGATCTTGGCTCACTGCATCTCCGCCTCCCGGTTCAAGCAGTTCTCTGCCTCAGCCTCCTGAGTAGCTGGGATTACAGGTGCCCACAATTATGCCTGGCTAATTTTTGCATTTTTAGTAGCCATGTTGGTGGGACTGGTCTTGAACTCCTCACCTCTAGTGGTCCACCTCCCTCGCCCTCCCTGGGATTACAGATGTGAGCAACCACACCCAGACAACCTATGTATTCTTAATGAGGATGATATTGCCTCCAAGGAGATGAAAATTGATTAGTAGGGAGGACAAAATCTTAGTACAATGGCTTATAGTGCTTCAAAGCTCAACTATACTATAAAATAAGAAACAAAATATTATTTATCATTATTATTATTGTTATTTTAAGACATAGTCTAATTTCAGCCCAGCCTGGAACGCAATGGCACAATCTCGGCTCACTGCAACTTCCACCTCCCAGGTTCAAGCAATTCTCTGCTTTAGCCTCCCGAGTAGCTGGGATTACAAGCACCCACCACCACCCTGGCTAAGTTTTGTATTTTTAGTAGAGGGGGGGTTTCACCATCTTGGGCAGTCTGGGCTTGAGCTCCTGACCTCATGATCCACCTGCCTCAGCCTCCCAAAGTGCTGGGATTATAGGCAGGTGTTAGCCACTATGGGTAGCCTATATCTCATTATTTACCCTCTCTCTTACTGTTTTTTCTTGGTATCACACAAGCAACATAGATGTTAAGTTCATAAATTATACATGTATCGTGTATGCAAGATCAATGCTACCAAAAAGAAAAAAAAAAAGAATCAGTGCTACAAAACTATGGCAAGTGGGTGGCTGTAGTTGGAGAACTTGGTTAATCTTGAAGTCATATTTCAAGAGGCGGCCTGCTGCCTGCACATTTGCTGTCATGTGGATGTTGTTCGTATTTGACCCTCAGTGCTTTTGTATATGCCATGGCTTAGAGAATTAAATTACAGTTAAATTAAAATAGTTTGTTTTATTATTCTACAAAAGTTATTCAAGCCGTGAAATAAACAAATCCAGACTTAGGTAAGGAAGGACTTTATTCACAGGAACATTGCAGTAAGGGAAGTGGTGTTGTAACAGGGAGAACACTTCAAGTGTAAGATCTGCAAGCACAGCAAACGTCAGGCATATAGGAATTTTCTTTAATAGGGAAGAGTAAACAGGCAAGAAGGAACTAGATTCAGGGGAGTGGGATGAGCGGAGGGGGTAATTGAGCTAGAGATGTTCCTTTCTGTAGTCATCTGGGGAGAGGCTTGAATCCCTGGTAAGGGGTTTGTTCTATATTAGTATGCTGGCTGAGGATCAAGAACAGGCCAGAGTTTCAAGACCTGGGAGAAGAGAATAAGCCTGACTGAAGTTGGTAGAGTGAAGTTAGTGAGCATTTTGCTCAGATTGTTCAATGGTGTCTAATTTTTCAGCTAATCATTTATGAGACAAAGTATGGGAATTTGGAGGTTCTGTCTTGCCTTGTCATAGGTTAAAAAAGAAAAGGGGGCCGGGTGCAGTGGCTCACGCCTGTAATCCCAGCACTTTGGGAGGCCGAGGCGGGTGGATCACGAGGTCAAGAGATCGAGACCATCCTGGTCAACATGGTGAAACCCCGTCTCTACTAAAAATACAAAAAATTAGCTGAGCATAGTGGTGCCTGCCTGTAATCCCAGCTACTCAGGAGGCTGAGGCAGGAAAATTGCCTGAACCCAGGAGGCAGAGGTTGCGGTGAGCCGAGATCACGTCATTGCAGTCTAGCCTGGGTAACAAGAGCGAAACTCTGTCTCAAAAAAAAAAAAAAAGAAAGAAAAGAAAAGAAAAGGGAGTCATCCTTCAGTATTATGTAAGCCATATCGGGAAGGTTATTTGTATTCAACCCTTTCCCAGTACACAAAGGCTGGGGGGACATCTGAAATGGTTGTGGTTTTCCAACATCACAGGGCTTGGGTAAAGTTTAACATTGTTAAATCCATCAATTGTGTCAAGTGCTGGAAAGTCAAAACATTGAGTATATCTAAACAAAGATCCAGCAACTAATTAGTTAAAAGTTTATTCTATTTAGCAAAAGTTCACTAAAAATTTTTTAGGAATTGATTTTTTAATTGTTTAACTTTTTGCTAGAAAACTGGTTTTGAGTGAATTTTTTAAATTGCATTGCTTTTATGTTTTATAAATTGCTGACTTCCATGTAATATGATACATTATAATTTAAGTAAATAAAAGTCACTTAGCAAATACAGTTATAAAGTTAAATGCTATTAGCTGTTTTGTTTTAACTTTTAAAAAAATGGTTTTTATTTTTCTTATTTTTTGAGATAGAGTCTTGTTCTGTTGCCCAGGCTGGAGTGCAGTGGCATGCTCTCGGCTCACAGCAACCTCTGCCTCCCGGGTTCAAGAGATTCTCCTGTCTCAGCCTCCCAAGTAGCTGGGATTACAGGTGTGTGCCACCACACCAGGCTAATTTTTGTATTTTTAGTAGAGATGAAGTTTCACCATGTTGGCCAAGCTGGTCTCTAACTCCTGACCTCAGGTGATCAAACTGCCTTGGCTTCCCAAAGTGCTGGGATTATAGGCCTGAGCTACTGTGCCTGGCCCATTTTAACTTCTGCTTAGGATTCTTACTTAGTCATTCTTAACCTGTTTTGAATACAAAGAATAAGCTCTGTACTTACCCGTTTTATTTATAAAGCACAGGTGTACATGTATAGCACATAAATAGATATCTAGTATATTTTTCCTATTAAAATTTCATCTTGGGGGTATGATTTAGAAAATAAATGTCTAAAATCGCTCCTGTAGGGAAGGTAATGGAAACTGGGTTGAGAAACATTATTCTAGCCATTTGTTAAAATCTATTTTTGCTTGTTACAGGAGTATTTTACGTCTTTTTCCTATATGTTTTACACATTCTTGTTAAGCTTATGCCTTGGTATTTTGCCTTTTTTTATGGCTTTTCTTTTGTCATATTTTCTGTGTAGTTATTGTTTTTTATATATAAGCTATTTCTTTTTTAATTTTTAATTTTTTATTGCGTTTTAGATTTTGGGGTACATGTGTAGAACATGTAAGATAGTTGCATAGGTACACACATGGCAGTGTGTTTTGCTGCCTTCCGCCCCTTCACCCACATTTGGCATTTCTCCCCATGCTATCCCTCCCCAGCTTGCCCCCTCGCTGTCCCTCCCCTATTCCCCCCAATAGACCCCAGTGTGTAGTACTCCCTTCCCTG
>JAPYYA010001934.1:0-14589 GCA_028533165.1 Leontopithecus rosalia | reverse complement strand
CAAAACACAGTGCCACGTGTGTACCTATGCAACTATCTTGCATGTTCTGCACATGTACCCCAAAATCTAAAATGCAATAAAAATTTAAAAAAAAAAAAAAAAAAAGATCAATACCAGCTTTTCCAAAATTTGTAAACTAAAATGGAAATCAAGATAAATTCATAATTTTAAAAATCCTAAAATTAAGTCATAAATGTATATATAAATTATTACATCCTAATCTCAATGATTCACAAGTTCCCTATTTAAAGAAAGAGGATTGCTAAACGTTCTAAAGATAAATAAGATACCAAATAATTCGTATTCCTTTAATTTGGACTCCATACGTGTTTAACTCAGCATTTTACCTCTCTGTGGAAAGACTAAAGAGAAACCTCTCTCTGGTAAAACTAGAAATTTAAATAAATCAATATTAAGTACGTAATCTACTGAGTCCTTCTGGGGGAAAAACTATAGATTATATTGACTATAAAAATTCTTAGGGGCAAATAAAAAGCAAGGCAGCAAACCTTATATTTAGTACAGATTCTTGCCTCTAGCTAAAATATAGACTTATCCAAGCTACTTTGCTTTGCTAAGCTCATGAGGCAGTTTATCTGCAAAATTCCTCTAAGGTCAGGCAAGGTCACTGAGTCGCTCTGGGTTATAGGATCAGAAGCAGCCATACACAAAGCTGGGAAGCCAGTATCTTTTCTCCTCTGCACAGTATGTACCACACGCATGCACAAACGTGTCCTTTGGAGTTACCGATTCTATTCCATACCTACAAAGCCACCTTGTCCTATATCTGAACGTGCTCCCACTCTTACCCTAGCCATCAGAGTTGACCCAACATGGATCACACTGCCTTCCTGGTGGAAGCTTGGGCGATTTTTCCATCCCTCCCCTTCTTTGTCTCTAATCTTCAACCAACCTGAAGAATTACTTTTCCCTTTAAAAAAATTGTAATGACTGGTGGGCATGAAAACTGGTTATGAGGTTTTCTTCTTCTGGGCAGCAGACAGAGCGCTCGTCTAAAAGTCATGAGCAAGAGAGAGGAAAGGCTGTAACAGTAAGAATTGCAGATACTCTTGTCTGACCACTAACGGAAATACTCTGGGGCAGGCTAGGCTTTCAAGTCACACCAAGCCAACAGCCACCATCATTCCAACCGTCAGTGCCAAGCCCTGAAAGAAGGAGTAAATGCTGGCATCTTTAAAGGCAGCTAAGCAGGGTTTTGTTGGAGTTGCTGGGAGCAATTAAAGGGGAAGATCACTAAAACTCATACCTCCTATCTTACTGAAACAATCGTACAGCATGACGACCATTGTTAATAATAATGTACTGTATATTTCAAAATTGTGGAGTAGGTTTTAAATGTTATCACCAAACATAGGAAATAATGGTAAGTAGATGGTGATAGATATGTTAATTAGCTTGATTCAGTTATTCCACAATGTGTGTGTGTATATCTCAAAGCATTCCATTGTACCCTATAAATGTATACAATTATTATTCCTCATCTAAAACTTCAATTTTTTAAAAGGAAGAAGAAAAGAGATGGGAAAGAAACCTAGAATCTGAGTTGATGGAAATGCTCAAGGGACTCCATAGAAGCAGAATATGAAATATTCAGCTCAACAGTTCATCTGCTATAAAGTTGAGCAGTAACTTCCCTTTCTATTACCCTGTCTTTGGTAATAGTGACAACTCACGCAAATGCCTTGTGTGCTTGATAGTTTGCATTGGGAGCAACTAGGTGAGAAAAAAAGATAAGAATTCTCAAAATGGGTAAATATGCCACTTCCTACATTTCTTCAGCAAAATTAAAGACTCCAAAAAAATTAGGAAAAATGTGAACCACACTTTTATCTAGGATTCCTTCCTGTGCGGCTCCACCTCCCAATCTTTTACTCCCAGTGCGAAGATGTTCTAGCTAATCTCACCTAATTCTTAAAAATCAAGTGGTCTCAAAGGACCCATGAGCTACAAAAGTGAATTTGAAATATAGGTACCATCAATGCCACTCCATAGTCTCAGGATGTGGCAAAGATGGTTCCCGAACAAAAGCTATCAGATCACGAATTTCTTAACTCCTTGTCATTTCCATTAGTTTTTGCATAACAGTATTTGCTGAACAAATGAAAGGTCCTTTTCTCCGCAGGAGTTTTGTCCTTCCTCTGGAATTCTTTTTTCACAGCTTTTTAGATGTCGAGCACTTTCTCATTCTTGAGTCTTAACCTCAACTGTACCATGTTATTTTCTCTTCCTATTATTCTCTCCATAAAGCCTTGCCCTGGTTACTCTCTTAGATATCACCTTGCTGGTTTTCTTCATAGCAATGGTTACAATCTGTAATTATCTTATTTCCCTCTTTACTATTTCATTAATATCTGTCTTATAAATTATCTTACAGCAGGAGCCTTCTCCATGCTGTCTACAGCTTTCTCCTTACTGGGACATAGAAGGAACTCAAATTTTTGTTGAAAAGACGATGCCCAGATCTGGAGTGCCAAAGGGTTCTGTATGGGAAATTTCTGCCCAGGACACAAACTAATAAATACCAGATCCCCAGCTAGTCTTTGTTGAGTGTGTGTGTGTTTTTTTCTTAATTGCTAGGTTTGTACTTACTTGTTAGGTCAGTGAGGTATGACACTGACACAACAGCATGAATCTATGGCTATCACTGCAGGTGTCTGTATGTTGTTCAACGCAGCAAACCCATTGGCAGAGGTCCAAATTCATATTACAGCCATCTACCAGCCAAGCAGAACACAGCTGCAAAAGAATGCTGAAGATTTTCCTTTACATACATATCATTCTTTGTGGCTGTTAGCTTTATTTTGAAGAGAATTTGGTTGTTTAATCAAAACTGTTTATAGGTCTTAAAAATTGATTTAATCTTATTTCAAACTTCCAAAAACAGTGACGTTTTTAGGAATGAACTGATATTCACATTAGGATTATTTACCATTTAAGGGCTTGAATGAATTTAAGATGAATAAATTTAAATAAATTTACCATTTAAGAGCTTGTTCTAAAGCTCTGCATGTGCATACAAAAGCCTTCGAGCATCTATATAGAAGGGTGTGAATTTCTTTTGTGAATCTACAATTTATCTTGTTCTAAATGCCTGGATATTTCCTAATCATAGTAAATCATCTTTAATTATGTAATTAAAATTCTGGATAACATCATCATAGAAAAACTGGCTTACTTCAAATTCTCTGTAGGACAAAGTCATGGCTTTAGAACATATCTTTATTTCCTTTAAAAGCATAACATTTCTTGAAAAGGAGAAATTTTTTGCATGAAAATACCTTGCTGCTTCAATTTTGTATATAGTGGTTGAATAATCTATTTCAGTTTTCTCTCAAAAGCTAATATGGAAAAAATATCTTCTCGTGCCCAATTTTCTTTTCTTTTGTTTTATTTGTGTGAATGTGTGCATGTGCAAATGTCACAGAATCAGTCAGAGAAGTAAATTTGTGGGTTTTTAAATAAATCACTATCTGAAAGTAACATATTGGGAGGAGATAGGAAATGAAAAACCATGGAGTCTAATGTAAAATAAAATTTGATATAAAGTATATTCCATATCAAGATATTTTTGATCAATAAATTTTTGTCTATCAAACTCAGCATTTTAATCAAAACTAATTGATGTCTACTCACCAATAAGAGACAGACCATTAGTGATAAAGTCTCTCATCTATCCCACTTTCTACATCTCATCCTTTCCAAAAAAGCAAAAACTCCTCAGCTTGGTATCCAAGATCATCTTCAGTAGCGTATTGCCTAAGGCCTCTCCTACTGCTCTGACACTCTATTTTCTAGGCACACTGGATTCTTCTCTAGTTCTAGATCATTGACACAAGCATTCAGACTTTTGTGCTTTTCTCTATGATGTTTCTTTCCCAGCTACTCAATCAGGATTAACCATTAATTGCTCTGACTTCCTGTACAACTTAATATATTTACTGTTATCAAATTAAATGTTCATCTATCTGTCAAATTAATTGTTCATCTATCTATCTGTCTGTCTCCCCATCTCCATCTCCTCCAGGATGGCAATCATCTGTTGTCCATTATTACCAGCACAAAGCATCATTCTAACGTACTCTGGGCTATGCAAGCATGCAAGCATTAACTGTGTGTTAATTATTTCAGTCTGCCTGTATGGGCTTCTGCTTTGGTCTGAAAGTTTCCAACTCTTAAACAAAAAAAAAAGTTATATCTAATAAAAATGCTGTCAACTAATTTTTGAATAATTTAAATAGTAGTCAAAAGAAATGATAAAATTTACACCCCTATGTATTTTTTTTCAATCCTTATTGACTGCCTTGACGTATTATTTGTGTGCCATGCTGGATTTAATATCCACATTTTCCATCTTCTCTTCAAAACAAGGGGTTGGGGGAATGTGTGCACTATTCTGAGAACAAGAGGAAAATATCGAGATTAACTCCTCCTTAATAATTCTTACTGATTTAAATAATTCATATTGTGTGATTAAATCTATGAGCCAGAAGTACACTGGAAAATCATGTGAAGAAGGGTATATTTGCTGAAAGTTCTGATGAAAACATTAGAAAGAGAAAAAAATTTACACACAAAAAGTGATTATTATTAGCAATCAAAATTTTAACAAAACAAAATCAGGGATCAGATTAGCTATATCTGTCAAAGCTTCTCTACCTTTTTTTTTTCTTTTTGAGACAGTCTCACACTGTTGCTCAGGCTGGAGTGCAATGGCACAATCTCAGCTCACTGCAACCTCCACCTCGGGGGTTCAAGCAATTCTCCTGCCTCAGCCTCAGGAGTAGCTGGGATTACACGTGCCCACCACCACGCCCAGCTAATTTTTTGTATTTTTAGTAAAGACAGGGTTTCGCCATGTTGGCGAGGCTAATCTCAAACTCCTGACCTTGTGATCCACCTGCCTTGGCCTCCCAAAGTGCTGGGATTACAGGTGTGAGTGATGAGCTACTGCAGCTGGCCACCTCTCCACCTTTGTTCAAAATGAAATTTTTATCTCACTGGTACAAAAGGAAAATTGCATAAAACCTAGCTCTTTTTGCTAAAGTCAGATAAATTAATGTATAAAAGAGTGACTTTTTTCCTTTTAAAAATGTTTATCATGGGTAAATAATTACATATATTTATAAGATATATGAGATATCTTGATATAGACATACAGTGTGTAATGATAACATCAGGATAATTGGGGTATCCATCACCTCAAGCATTTATCATTTCTTTGTGTTAGGAATATTCCAATTTCACTCTTTTAGTTAGTTTTAAATATCCCGTAAATTATTGTTAACTATAGTTACCCTATTGTGCTATCAAATACTGGATCTTATTCATTCTATTTAACTGTATTCTTTGTACCCATTAAATATCCCCACTTTATACCCCCTCTCCACTACCCTTCCCAGCTTCTGGTAACTGTCATTCTATTTTTATCTCCATGAGTTCAATTTTTTTTTTTTTAGCTTCCACATATAAGTGAGAAAATAAGTCTGTGGAAAAAAACTTTGGTGATGTGCTCCAGGTCCTGACTGGTGAAAGGGTCCCCATTATAACCATCAGGAGCCTCTGATCACACAGCTTCCAAGCTGGAGGCACCTTAAGAGTCATGGGACCCCATCCCCTTGTTTTCTTGATTGTGAAAATGAAGCTCAGAGAGGTTGAAGATTCATTTGTCCAAGGGTTAAGGGGCAGCAGAGAAATAGAAACTAGTTTTTTGGCTCAGCCCGGGACTCCTCTGAGAGATAATTCCATTAATTGTTCTGATAGAATGTATTATGTTACCCAAATATTCTTTCTCCCAACTCCTTTTAGTGCCCTGCTTCTGCAGTTCATGATCTTTTCTTCCTTTTGCCTCAACAGCATGAGTGAATACAATGTGGAGCACAGCTGTGATAGACATGCAGTGCGAATGAGAGATACTCTTTTCCGTTGTGAGCCACTAAAGTTATGGAGTTGTTTGTTGCTACAGGCTAACTTAGCCTATCCCAACTATTGCATTTCTCTTCTGCATTATAAGCAGGCTGTCTTGCAAGTGAAGGAATGTATTATCCATTGGTCTGTCCGGAAACTGCACTTCTGTTATAGCTATTAATTTGGACTGTTGCTACAAATTCATTTTATTTTTTATTTTTCCATAGGTTATTGGGGTACAGGTTTGGCTACATTCCTTGTGTAAATTCTTTAGTGGTGATTCGTGAGATTTTGGTGTACTCATCACCTGAGCAGTATACACTGTACCCTATTTGTAGTCTTTTATCCCTTGCCCTTTTCCCATCCTTCCTCCCAAGTCCCCAGTGTCTGCTGTATCATTCTTGTGCCTTTACGTCCTCATAACTAAGTTCCCACATATCAGTAAGAACATATCATGCTTGGTTTTTCATTCCTGAGATGCTTCACTTAGCATACTAGTCTCCAATCTCACAATCCCATCCAGGTCACTGAGAATACCATTAATTCATGTCTTTTTATGGCTGAATAATATTCCATCATACATATATATCACAGTTTATCCACTCATTGATTGATGGGCGTTTTGGTTGGTTTCATAATTTTATGATTGCAAATTTTGCTCCTATAGACATGTGTGTGCAAGTATCTTTTTTCTGTAATTACTTCTTTTCTTTTGGGTAGATATCCAGTAGTGGGATTGCTGGATCAAATGGTAGTTCTACTATTGGTTCTTTAGGGAATCTCCACTTTGTTTTCCATAGTGGTTGTACTAGTTTACATTACAACCAGCAGTGTAGAAGTATTCCCTGACTTTTTCATTATGGCTATTCTTACAGGAGTATGGTGGTATCACACTGTGGTATTGGTTTGCATTTCCCTGATCATTAGAGATGTTGAGCATTTTTTCACGTTTGTTGGCCATTTGTGTACCTTCTTTTAAGAATGGTCTATTCATGTCCTTAGACCACTTTTTGATGGGATCCATTGTTTTTTTCTTGATGATTTGTTTGAGTTTGTTGTTGATCCTGGATATTAGTCCCTTGTCAGATACACAGATTGTGAGGATTTTTCCACCACTCTGTGGGTTGTCTCTTTACCTTGTTGACCGTTCCTTTTTCTGTTCAAAAGCTGTTTAGTTAAGTTCCAGTTATTTATATTTGTTTCTGTTGCATTTGCTTTAGGGTTCTTGATCATGAAATCCTTGCCTACGTCAGTGTCTAGAAGGGCTTTTCCAATGTCACCTTCTAGAATTTTTATTGTTTCAGGCTTTAGATTTAAGTCCTTAATCCATCTTGAGTTGATTTTTTTATAAGGTAAGAGGTGATAATCCAGTTTCATTCTCTTACATGTTGTGTGCCAATTATCCCAGCACCATTTGTTCAAAAGGGTGTCCTTTCCCCACTTCATGTTTTTGTTTGCTTTGTTGAAGATCAGTTGACTCTAAGTATTAGAGCTTATTTCTGTGTTCTCTATTCTGTTCCATTGGTCAATGTGCCTATTTTTATACCAGTACCATGCTGTTTTGGTGACTATGGCCTTATAATATAGTTTGAAATCAGGTAATGTGATGTCTCCAGATTTATTCTTCTTGCTTAGTCTTTCTTTGGCTGTGTGGGCTCTTTTTTGGTTCCATATAAACTTTAGAATTGTTTTTTTCTAATTCTGTGAAGAATGATGATGGTATTTTGACAGGAATTGCATTTAATTCATAGATTGCTTTTAGCAGTATGGTCATTTTCACAATATTGATTCTACTCATCCATGAGCATGGGATGTGTTTCTGTTTGTGTCATCTATGATATCTTTCATCAGTGTTTTGTAGTTTTCCTTGTAGAGGTCATTCACCTCCTTGGTTAGGTATATTGCTAAGTTTTGTGGGGGGTGTGTGTGTATGTGTGTGTGTGTGTTTTGCAGCTATCGTAAAAGAGGTTAAGTTCTTGATTTCACTCTCCACTTGGTCACTGTCAGCTTACAGAAGAGCTACTGATTTTTGAACACTGATTTTGTATCCAGAAAGTTTGCTGAATTCTTTTACCAGTTCTAGGAGCTTTCTGGAGGAGTCTTAAGGTTTTTTTAAGTACACGATCATATCATCAGCAAAACGTGACAGTTTGACTTCCTCTTTACCAGTTAGAATGCCCTTTTTTTCCCTCTTGTCTGATTGCTTTGGCTAGAAATTCCAGTACTGTGTTGAGGAAGAGTGGTGACAGTGGGTATCCTTTGTCTTGTTCCAGTTCTCAGAGGGAATGCTTTCAACGTTTCCTTATTCAGCATTATGTTGGCTGTGAGTTTTTCATAGATGGCTTTTATTAAACTGAAGTATGTTCCTTCTATGCCGATTTGACTGAGAGCTTTAATCATAAAGACATGCTGTATATTTTTTTCTGAATGTTTTTCTGCATCTACCGAGATGATCATGTGATTTTTGTTTTTAATTCTGTTTATGTCATGTATCATATTTATTGACTTGTGTCTGTTAAACTATCCCTGCATCGCTGGTATGAAACCCACTTGATCACAATGGATTATCTTTTTGATATGTTGTTGAATTTTGTTAGCTAGCGTTTTGTTAAGGATTTTAGCTTCTATGTTCATCAAGGATATCAGTCTGTAGATTTCTTTTTTGGTTATGTCCTTTCCTGGTTTTGGTATTAGGGTGATGCTGACTTCATAGAATGAATTAGGGAGGGTTCCCGCTTTCTCTATCTTGTGAAATAGTGTCAATAAGATTGGTACCAATTCTTCTTTGAATGTCTGGTAGAATTCTGCTGTGAATCCTTCTGGTCCTGGAATTTTTTGTTGGTAATTTTTAAATCACAATTTCAATATCACTGCTTTTTATTGATCTGTTCAGGTTATCTAATTCTTCCTGACTTAAGCTAGAAGGATTGTATCTTTCCAGGAATTTATTCATCTCTTCTAGGTTTTCTAGTTTATGGGTATGAAGGTATTCAGAGTAGCCTTGAATAATCTTTTGTATTTCTGTGGTGTCAGTTGTAATATCTCTTATTTCATTTCTTATTGAGGTTATTTGGATTTTCTCTTTTCTTTTCTTGGTTAATCTTGCTAATTGTCTATCAATTTAATTTATCTTTTTGAAGAACCAGCTTTTCGTGTCATTTAACTTTTATATTGTTTTTCTTTATTTCAATTTCATTTAGTTCTGCTCTGATATTGGTTATTTCTTTTCTTCTACTGGTTTGGGTTTGTTCTTGTTTTTCTAGTTTCTTGAGATGTGACCTTATATTGTCAGTTTTTGCTCTTTCCGTCTTTTTGATGTAGGTGTTTAGGGCTATGAACTTTCCTCTTAGCCCCACCTTCACTATATCCCAGAGGCTTTGATAGTTTACATCACTATTGTTGTTCAGTTTGAAAAATATTTTTAATTTCCATCTTGATTTTGTTTTTGACCCAGTGATAATTCAGGAGCAGGTTGTTTAATTTCCACATATTTAGGTTTTTAAGGTTCCTTTTGGAGTTGATTTCCAGTTTTAGTCCCCTGTGATCTGAGAGAGTAATTGATATAATTGCAATTTTCTTAAATATATTGAGGCTAGTTTTGTGGCCTGTCATATGTTCTATCTTAAATAAAGCTCCATGTGCAGTTGAATAGAATGTGTATTCTGCAGTTGTTGGCTGGAAAATTATATATATATATATATATATATATATATATATATATATATATATATATATATCTGTTAACTCTATTAGTTTCAAGTTATAGTTTAAATCCATTGTTTCTTTGGTGACTTTCTGTCTTAATGACCTGTCTAGTGCTGTCAGTAAAGTATTGAAGTTCCCCACTATTATTGTGTTGCTGTCTATCTCATTTCTTAGGTCTGTTAGTAATTGTTTTATAAATTTGGGAGCTCCAGTGTTAGGTGCATATATGTTTAAGATTGTAATATTTTCCTGTTGGACAAGGGCTTTTATCATTATATAATGGCCCTCTTTGTCTTTTTAACTGCTGTTTTTGTTTTGTCTGATATAGGAATAGCTACCCCTGGTCACTGCACATAAAATGGCTTTTTCCACCACTTTACTTTTAGTTTATGTGAGTCCTTATATGTTAGATGAATCTCTTGAAGGCAATGGATAGTTGGTTGGTGATTTCTTGTTTATTCTGCAGTTTTGTGTCTTTTAAGTGGAGCCTTTAGGCATTTAGGCTTATTGCTGCCTGTGTACCTTGGTTTTATGGCACACTCTCTAAATTGACTCAGCTCCAGGTAACGTCAGGATCTTCTTCTGTAAACTAGACCTTTAGTTTCCCCAGTGGGAGTGTGTGTTTAGGGGCAGAGGATCTCCCTTTCCCACTTCCACAGTTTGGGCACTCACAGCATTTGGGGTGTCTCCTGGGTCCTGCAGGAAAAATCGACTTCCTCCAGAAAGCCTGTGGATCCTCTCAGCTTTTATGATTTATTCCTGCAGTCATTCTGGAGCTAAAATCCACGATGCTAGCCACCACATGCTGCTCTGTCCATCTGAGTTGGAGCTGCAATCTAGTCCTGGCTCCTGTCTGCCATGTTGGAAGCTCAGGAGTGATTTTTCTCTTTTTTTTTTAAGAGGGAGTTTCGCTCTTGTTACCCAGGCTGGAGTGCAATGGCGCGATCTTGGCTCACCGCAACCTCCACCTCCTGGGTTCAGGCCATTCTCCTGCCTCAGCCTCCCGAGTAGCTGGGATTACAGGCACGCACCACCATGCCCAGCTAATCTTTTATATATTTTTAGTAGAGATGGGGTTTCACCATGTTGACCAGGATGGTCTCGATCTCTTGACCTCGTGATCCACCCGCCTCGGCCTCCCAAAGTGCTGGGATTACAGGCATGAGCCACCACACCTGGCCCAGGAGTGATTTTTCATTGGCACACCTTCACCTTTGATCTCATTGGATTATAAATCACACTGATGAAAACACTAGGACTCAGGATTTAGCAATGGTGTAGTGAGTGAGGCTCTTCGATGCCATGTAAACAAATTGTCTTTGCGGCCAATGTAATTAAAATGGAAAGTTTGTCTAATTGGGACTGCCACTACTATGTACTTTCCAGTAACATCACATTTATCAAACAGATAAAATATTAGAACTCCCATTTAGTGTACATATGAATGTGTACTAAGATTTCTTTTTCTAAATGCCTATTAAGAGAATATGTTGCATGATTCCACTCAACCTGTTAAAACTCTCCTACCAGGAAATTATGTACATTTTTATATTAAAGCCAATCTTTAAAAGTCCAACATATACTAAAATGAAATAATTTAAGGGAGAGTTAGCTAAAGGGCAGACAGGAAATAAAAACTGAAGTTGGAAAGTGAAAAAAATTTGTCTCCAAAATTTTCATAGATGATAATTATTATAAAAGAAGAAAATAAAATTTCAAAGCATTGTAAATACTGCAAAGGAATCACCTGCCATTTTCTGTTTTGTCAACATCTAGAAAGGGTTAGGGATTAGGTAAGTGATGAATGAAAGAAGTCTACCATCTGTAGGCACATTTTCTCACAAAAGATTTATCCAACTTAATTTTAATTTCTCATTAAGACACTACGTGTCATGTATTAGAATAGCAGAATTTTCAAATTATTTAAAGAATGTAGTGCCTAATATATTCCTACTTTTCTACTGAAGAATAAGAAAAGCATATTTCTATAATGGGAAATCCTTTTACATATTCTATACCAGCAAAGCTGGTTCTGATTCTCAGACATTGCAACCTCTAACAATTTGATTTGCTGAACCTTTCCTTTCAGAACGGCATTTACAGAAAACAACATCTGAAAAAGAATGAGAAAGAAATAAGGAATAAAATATTAAAGTAGCCATTTTGACTGCTGGTATATAGTGTTCTTAAATTAAGCTTTCAAACAAAAACGGAGAATGACATGAGAAAAGATCCACTTCAGAGAGCAATTATCATCACATGCATAACGTTACCAACTTGGGTTCTGCTCATTAAAGTTTTAAGACTCTAATCTTGTGGCCCTTCTTAGATGTGGCATTCAAGACATGGTTGTCTTATTCTATTTGTACACATATCAGTATGGAAAGATATCAAAGGGAAGCCTGAAAGTAAACATCAAAGCATTAGAATACACTAATGCCTGACAGAATCTTTTTCTCATTATGGAAGCAATACAAAATACTTAAACAAATTAAAAACTTATTGTGATCAAAAATTATACAGAAATATACATACATAGCACACACACTGGCACTTACACAAAGACACACATACAACATATTGCCCTTCTTTTTAAAAATAATTTAAAGATTCTTAAATTGAGAATACCAAAATACTACTGCCCTCTCCTCTAAGGATCAGATAATATGGTGCTTCACAGTGTGAGTTTTGAAGCCATACTACTCAATTTTCAGCCTACCTCTTTTATTCAAGGTGTTTGAACCTGGGAAACTTATTCAACTTCTCCATTTGTCAGCTTTCTCATATTAAAAAGAAATTAATTTTGTATAGTTATTTAGAAGTAGCACTTAAAATAGGAAAATAAGCAACACATACATGCTAATTGGTATTGTAATAAAAGCCACACTTTTAGTTCCTGCTCTAAAATATTATTAGAAATTAAAAGGTAGACAAAATTTACATTAACTTTATCAAAAAGTCACAATTGGGTTATTTTCTTTTTTCAGAAACTAACTTTAAGAAGTATCACAAATGAAAGGTTTTCTATGAATAAGTTTTGATTTACAGAAAATTCACTTTCTATGTTTCGTGTATGCTAATTCACTCACTTAGTTACTTGGAGTGGGGAAATCTATGGAAATCAAATTTTGTATTCATGAATACATTCAATATTTGTAAGCCTCTGCTCTACACACATCAAATTATTTTAACAAAGAGCTTATTTCTAATGTAGTGATATTATAATAGATTTGTTGAAATTTTTGAGCAAAATAGTATTTTTCTTTAACTTACCAAGTATCTATCTGTTTGGTAATATACTTCTAAGATATAAGAAAAATTATGAGGATGGATGTGCATTACATGTTTAATCAAAGATTCAGTTTTTTAAAAAAAGCAATCATTTTAGAATCTATGTGGTGTTGTCCGAATTCCATCTAAAGTAGAAAAAAAGGTTCTAGGTAGACTGCAAAAATGTAAGCATGCATTTTATAATTCCTACAGCAATCATAAATTAAATGAAAAATAGCAAGACTACATTAGATGTACTAAATTGAATTTTAAAATGTTCAGATAAGGCAAAATAAAGCAGGAGAAGGGAAGCAAGAATACAAAGACAAAAAATAGAATAAAACACACAATAAATGGTAAACTTAAACTCAAATATATCAGTAAATTACATTAAAGGTAAATGATCCAAGTATGT
Organism: Leontopithecus rosalia; assembly: GCA_028533165.1. Lineage (NCBI taxonomy): Eukaryota > Metazoa > Chordata > Mammalia > Primates > Cebidae > Leontopithecus > Leontopithecus rosalia. Next base: position 1,274 of record JAPYYA010001934.1, on the reverse strand, counting down.
CAATTAAAAGACAGAAGTTGTCAGAATTGATTTTTATAATGATCCAATAATATGCTGTCTCCAAGAAACTTATTGTAATCAACAATAGCATTCAAAAGTGAAACAATAGAGAAAGACATATCATGAAAATACTAATCAAAATAAAGCTGGAAGTAGACTTAACATTTGACAAAATAAGACTTGAGAGATTTCAAATATCCAGGATAGAAAGGCAGATTACATAACCACAAAAGAATCGATTCACTAAAAAGACAAAAGAATCCTAAAAATGTATGCAACTAAGAACAGAGCTTCAAAATACATGAAGTAGAAAAAGACAGAACTGAAAGAATAAATAGTTAAGTCCATGATTATAATTGGAGTCTTCAAAACTCCCCTCTCAGCAGGCAATGACATAGTAGACAGAAAATCATCAAGGATATAAAATAACTGACCAACACCATCTAATATCTGTAATTAAGTGACATTTATAAAACATTCCACCAAACAATAGCAGAATATATTTTCTTTCTATGTACATGGAGCAGATACAAAAATAGACTATATCTGGGATTGTAAAACTGTATAACAAACCTTAACAAATTCAAAGAATTTAAGTCATATAAAGAATGTTTTCTGAAATAATGGAATAAATTAGAAATAGATAACAGAATTATAACAGGACAAATTCTAAATCCTAAGAAATTAAACAACAAACGTCTTGTGATCAAAACTAAGTAAATCATGGGTCAAAAAAAAATCCCAAAGAAAATTAAAAAATAATTTGAAGTGAACAACAATTAAAGTATAGCACATCAAAATTTATTAATGTAGCTGATACAGTCGGGCTGTGTCCCCATCCAAATCCCATCTTGAATTTCCATGTGTTGTGGCGGGTAACTGAATCATTGGGGCAGGTCTTTCCTGTGCTGTTCTCATGATAGTGAATAGGTATCACAAGATCTGATGATTACGTAGGAGGAGTTTCCCTGCACAAGCTCTCTTCTTTTGTCTGCCGCCATGTGAGACATGCCTTTCACCTTCCACCATCATTGTGAGGCCTCTCCAGCCACATGAAACTGTAAGTCCATTAAACCTCTTTATTTTGTAAATTGCCCACTCTTATTTTTTTTTTTTGGTGGGGGGATAAAGGGAGGAAGGCTGGAAGGGAGGGAAGGAGGAAGGGAGGGAGGAAGGAAGGGATGAAGGAAGGAAGGAAGGGAGGAAGGGAGGAATGGAGGAAGGGAGGGAAGGGAAGGAAGGAAATCAAGCAATGAGAGAGAGATTGCCGACCT
>JAPYYA010001933.1:0-14589 GCA_028533165.1 Leontopithecus rosalia | reverse complement strand
TTTTTGCTTGCACAGAACTAGATACAAAAAATTAGCTGTTTAAAAAGTAAGAATGATACCGAAATTGAGCATAAACAAGATAAATCTTAAATACAAACAAACTAATGTGTTATATTGTGTTGGAGGGTTGGGGAGTAGGGAGTACCTGTTCTATAGTCCTATTAAGGCTTTCTTAAGTATCATTGTTAAAAGCTAAGAATAACTTAAAGAATGTTAGCAAAGTGCATGACATAGAACAATAATGGAAAAAATTAAAAAAAATTGAAAAGTCATGACAAAGAAAAAAAGATGAGAAAAGTATTGTATCTGATGTACACAAAAATACTAGCACAAGTCTTATTTTATTCCTGCTTTAAGATTTATCTCCCAACATCTACCTGGAAAAACTGGTTGACTTAAACTCAGAGGAAAATTTTCCACGGTATTAGTTTCTACCTTCAAAAGTAGAAGACAAAAAAATTCGAATTCTCAGACTTCCCTGTGGGTAGGCATATGATTTAGATTATTTCCTGCACACTGACTTTTCTGAGGCTTAGCTGGAGGTGTAAGCAACTCCAGATGCAACTTTTCATGGGGTAGGGGTGTGTTTGTTTACTGCAAATGTGAAAGTGGTGGCATCCATTTACTTATAGGTGACACTGGATAAGCTTCTAGCATTTCATCTAGAGATCATGGTGCCTGTTCATGGTAGCTGTGACGTTTTCACCTGAGATGCCTTTACAATGGTAGTATTATTCTGGGTAGAATAGCTGCAGAGTATGACTCCCTCACAATTCTGGAGTATCTGTGTGCACTTTAATGGTCTTAAAAATTAAATTACTTTTTACTTAAATTGCTGAGCAGATTGTTATTTGCCATGAAGAACTCTAAATAATACACACCCTGAAACAACTGGGGTAGGATGTTCTGTGTTAATGAATTATTCTTGATGTTTTTGATCTGTCATCTGTTTTTGCCCTAGCAAGGCATTTATTCTGAGTAGCTTTGAGTATATAATGTCAGAGCAGAGGGGCAGAGAGAAAGACGCAGTTGAGTTTTAGGCTTTATAGAATTATAGTCATGGTCCTCAGAAAAATGGAAAGTAATTGGAATTTGAGTTAAAGCTTTCCTTTCTGTGGTTGTAGAAGTCATTCTCTAAAATTCAGGAAATGGAAAAGACTAAGAAAGGGAGATTAGAAGAGAGAAATCCTTCATTTGCAGCCAGGGTGCCATACAAAGGCCACTTGGCAGGAGTGATGCTCCACTGCGCCCCATGGTTTGTTCGGTCTCATCAGATTTTCATCATATTCACAACATTCCAGCCCTATCCTAGGATCATAGTAAATCCCTGAATAAGAGCACAGGACTGAATATACAGAAGGGTGGTGCATATGAGAGAAAAAAATCTACCATGAACAGAAACTGCATAATATCTTATTGTAAAATGCATTCCAGTTGTCAATATCTCTCTTGAGTTCTTGTGCATGATTTCAAATATAGGATTTAGTTAAAGATCATATTAAGTTAGTCTATAAGTAAACATGAATTGAATTGCTCGGTCAGTAAAACATAGACCTCATATTTAACCTTCACTTTGCAAACTTTATTGTTCAACAAAAGTGCTCACATCATGATTTTGAGTTAAGTTTAATGGCAGTTGTTTGACACACTGGAGTTGCTCATTCACCTTGTTCCTTGGGGAGAGGGAGCTGGGTAGGCAAATTTTGCTCCTTGGACTTTTAGAGTATGTTACATGTTGGGTCCAATGATGTGTCTCTCATCTGGATATCTTTTTTTTTTCTTTTTTTTTTGAGATGGAGTTTCGCTTTGTTACCCAGGCTGGAGTGCAATGGCACGATCTCGGCTCACCGCAACTTCCACCTCCTGGGTTCAGGCAATTCTCCTGCCTCAGCCTCCTGAGTAGCTGGGATTACAGGCACACACCACCATGCCCAGCTAATTTTTTGTGTGTTTAGTAGAGATGGGGTTTCACCATTTTGACCTGGATGGTCTCAATTTGTGGAACAAGAGGTCGAACTGCCTCATCTGGATATCTTGTATCTCTTTTTGAAGTCTCTTGCTCTCATTTTCGAATCCCTCTTTGAGAAGGTGTTCCTGTTCCTAAAAGCAAAAGTGGAAAATAAACCCATCCAGTTTAACACACTTTCACCAAATTAGTTCCCCTTTTTGTACTTACATTGATCCTTCAAGAATTTTTGACACTTGTTTTTGAAATGCTTCTTCCCTTACCTTCCATTCTATCACTCTCTTCTGAGTCTCCAGTACCTGCCAATAATTTTTCTATGATTTCTTTAGCTTCAAAAATGTTGTTGTCATATAGGTTCTAAAATATTAGTGACCCAACATTTTATTCTTCAGTCCCTTTACCCTTCACACACATGAAACACAGTCTTTCTGGAAAAACTCTTGTTCTTTTCTTTTTGTTCATTTCTGATCTGTATAGTATGGACTCAAATATATATCTAGGAAGATATAAAAGATAGGTGATTTTCAATTGATAGGTTACTACATAACTCAAGACTAGGGTAAGTGTTTGATTGGAGAATTTAATATGAGTCTCCAAAATTCAGAGGTAACAGAAATAAACTGAGGAGACCAGGGCCTACACTGGCCCATAGGGTATTTCTGGGCAAACATTAATGTGGAAAAGAGCCCAGAGAACAAGAAAGTATTGGCACCATGGGCACTTAACCAGTGTGTTTAAGTGGGTACATGGTTAGAAAATCTTTCTTTCTTTCTTTATTCTTTTCTTTTTTTTTTTTTTAGATGGAGTTTCACTTTTGTTGCCCAGGCTGGAATGCAATGACGTGATCTTGGCTCACTGCAACCTCCTCCTCCCAGGTTCAAGTGATTCTCCTGCCTCAGCCTCCTGAGTAGCTGGGATTACAGGCATGCACCACCACACCCAGCTAATTTTTTATTTTAAGTAGAGACACGTTTTCTCCCTGTTGGTCAGGCTGGTCTTGAACTCCCAACCTCAGGTGATCCATCCCCCACCACCAGCCTCCCAAAGTGCTGGGATTACAGATGTGAGCCATCATGCCTAGCCCAGTTAGGGAATCTTTCTGCTCATAACAGTGCTTCTAGACATAAAGTTATAGCAGGCATGACAGAAACAAAATGCCTATGGATCTCTCTTAGTAGGAAAGACTGACCAGTTATTTCTCCAGGTAGTCCGATGCAGAAAAGTTACTTATTGTTCATGAAATTATAATTTCTGCATTTAGCAAATGAGAAAATAATAGTTTCTCTGCCATTAGAGGAAAATTTGATCACATAATGTAAAACACATGTGCAGTGCCTAGTAATGTTTATTAGTGACAGCATAATAAAGTATTCCATGTGATATTGTCCTGAAAGTAAACAATCTTTACTAACTAGAGATGACTAGCACAAAAACAGGGAATGAAAAATGTAGTAGTGTCTGGGCTAGAAAGTTTTTTGGGAAGCATTAGGTTCTCACCCTTACACTTTATTTTCCATTTGGGACATCGGAAAAGAAAATTGAGATGATGCAACTGAATACCTTAAGTTTAAGATTGATGGTCTTCTCTTGCTCCGCAATTAACTGGGCCTTATCACTCTCCATCTTCTCAGTCAATTGTTTCACATGTTCCTGATAACTCTTCTCTTTCTGTTTCGTCATCTTCTCATTCTTCTTTCGTATTTTCTTCAACATTTTCTTTGCAGCTTCTGCAGATTCAGCCTTTATACGTTCCACTGGAGAAGAAATGTAAGCAGAAAAAATTGTGAGTATTCAATTGCAGGTGTTTCCTTTTCCTTTCACTCTTTTTTGTTTGTCTTATTCTCACATTACTGAGAAAACTTCTTGTAATTTTGCCCTGGGTAACCAGAAAACCACTGATCATACACATTAGTTAAGAAAACTCTCATAGAACTATGAATGATACTTGCCATTCTTTCTCTACAATAATATTTCTAAGTGGACCAATATTGCTAACTAACAGTTTGAGGACTTTCCAACCATCTATAATGTTTTCAGCTGTTCTCACCTTCAATTGCTTTTTCCTTTTCTGAGAGTAACTGATCAGTTTGTAGAAGTGCATCAGCCACATCCTCCTTGGACTCCAAATATTTTTTCAGCACTTCTTCAGCCTGGTTATACAGAGGAAGGTAGAATGAAGAAAGAATGATTATGGGTTAGCACAAAACCCTGCAGTACATCTGCTAATTCAATTTAATTTTACCACTCATGTAACAATTCACTTTCTAATTCAAATAGTATTTAAAATTTAGTAGTTCTGGAATGCAACTCTGGATCTCCCTTTAAACCTGTTCCTTTCCAATCACCCCAATTTTAGTAATTAATAACTCTGTTCATCTAAGTATATCTTGGTTATCTTTGCTTTCTCACATACCCAGTAAGCAATCATCTCCAAAGTGTGTTAGATTTCGCTTCAAAATATAGTCAGAACCCTTGTCACCTGCTTCATACAAACACCCTGGTCCAAGACAGCATCACCTCTAGGCTGGATCATTGTTAAAGCTTCGGAATTGGTCTGCTTCCACTCTTTTTTTCCCTACAGTCCATTCTCCCCAGAGCAGCCAGAGTTTCACTATATTATTTAAAGAAAAATCATACTACTCTTATACTCAAAGCCCTCTGTAGACTTTCTAATTCATAAAAAAAATTTCAAACTTCTTTCATTGGATTTTAACATACTCCCCTGTCTGGCCTCTGGTCTCTGACCACTCCTCTGAACATACCTCTCACCAATCACTCCTTGATTCATTATCTGCCAGCATATTAGCTTTCTTGCTATTCCTAGGACACAAGCCAATTTATGTATCAGGATCATTTCTGTCATTTGAAATTTTCTTTTCCTAGAGTCCATTTAACTCACTCTTTAACTTCTTTGAAGATTCTGCTGAAACTTGACTTCATCTGAGAGGCCTTCTGTAAGAACATACACATAAAATTGGGCTCATGATGAGATTTGTGGGGATACAGCCAAATCATAACAGTTGTTTTGAGAAAACTAAAAGAAATTCAAAATAATGCAGAGAAGAAATTTAGGATTCTATCAGATAAATTTAACAAAGAGATTAAAATACTTTAGAAGAATCAAGCAGAAGTTCTAGAGCTGAAAAATGCCGTTGGCATAGTGAAGAATACATCAGTCATTTAATAGCAGAATTCTTCAAGCAGAAGAAAGAATCAGTGAACTTGAAGACAGGCTATTTGAAAATACACAGAAGAGACAAAAGAAAATAATAATAAATGATGAAGCACACCTATAGGATCTAGAAAATAGCCTCAAAAGGACTAATCTAAGTTACTGGCCTTGAAGAGAAGGTAGAGAAAGAGATAGAAGTAGAAAGCTATTAAAAGAAATAATAAGAGAGAAAGATATCAATATTCTAGAGAAAGATATCAATATTTAAGTACAAGTAGGATATAGAACCAAAGAAGATTTAACCCAAAGAAAGGAGTAACCTCAAGGCATTTAATAATAAAACACCCAAAGGTCAAGGATAAAGAAAAGATCCTAAAAGCAGAAATAATATGCAATAGAGCCCTAATATGTTTGGCAACAGGCTTTACAGTGGAAAATTTATAGGCCAGGACAGAGTGGCCTGACATATTTCAAGTGCTGAAGGAAAAATCCTTTTACTCTAGAATGGTATAGCAGGTGAAAATATCCTTCACACATGAAGGAGAAATAAAGGCTTTTATATAGAAAGAAAAGCTGAGTGATTACATTGACACTAGACCTGTCCTACAAGAAATGCTAAAGAGAGTACTTCGGTCATGAGAAAAGGACATTAATGAGCAATAAGAAAACACTTGAATGTCAGGATTCACTGGTAATAGTAAGTACACAGAAAAACAGAATAATATGACATTGTAACTGTGGTATTTAAACTCCTTTTATCCTAAGTAAAAAGACTAAGTGATAAACCAATCAAAAATAATAATTAAAACATATTTTAAAATATTTAAAATATTTTATTGCACAGTACAATAAAATATAAATAGAAACAACAAAGTTAAAAAGTGGGGGATGAAGTTAAGGTGTAGAATTTTTATTCATTTTTTGCTTGTTCGTTTATGCAAATATTGTTATTTGGGCTACAAGATGGTATTTGCAAGCCTCTTGGTGACCTCAAAGAGAAACACATACAACAGATTCACAAAAAATAATAACAAGAAACTAAGTCATATCAGCACAGAAAGTTAATTTCACTAAAAGGAAGACAGGAAAGAAAAAATCACCGGAAGACCACAAAACAACCAGAAAATAAATAACAAAATGGCAAACGTAAGTCCTTACTTATCAACAGTGAAGTTAAATGTAAACAGACTAAACTCTCCAATCAAAAGACACAGACTGGCTGAATGGATTTAAAAACCAAGATCCAGATTCAGTTAAAAGTATTTTCATGGTTGGATCCAAGATGGCCAATTAGGAGCAGCTCAGGATTGCAGCTCCTAGTGAAAGTTCAGAGGGTAACTGGAAGCTGCATTTCCAGATGGATTTTTATTGTCCACAGACCAGGAGATTCCCAGGTGGAGGAGCACCACAGATCGCCAGCGTGGCTGGTTTGGCTAGCATGGCTGCTTTGCTGGTGCCCCAGGGTGGCAGTTCTCCATACAAAATACATGGGTCTGGGCACCATTTTAGCTGTTGATTGGAGCTCGGGGAAGGCAGAGTCACCCATTCATCTAATTAAAAAGGGGACTTAAACAGGGAGCCAGGGCAGGAGATTCCTAGACAAAAAAAATGCCACAAATCTCAGTGCTGCTGTTTCAGCTGGTGCAGTTGGTCACCACACAGGAAATCACACAGATCCCTGTGCCTTTTCAACAGGCAACTGGAACACCTGGGAGAGAGTCGACTGTTCAACTGAAAACCAAAAAGACTCTGAGGCAGGGAGCCAGGTGATCAGGCTCGACTGGTCCCACCCCCACAAAAAAAGCAGCAATTGGAAATGCTCTGGGTTGAGAGTTTTACAGAAAGCACAACTGAACCCGGGAAAGTCCAGCTCTGTGGGGGAGGGGCAACTGCCATTACTGAGGCAGTCCAGCACTACAGAGGTAGTTTGACATTGCTGAGGCAGCCGACCATTGCCGAGGCAACCTGCCATTATAGAGAGAGTCCACCATTACAGACGCAGTTTTAACTACACCAGTATAAACAGGACTGCAGGGAAGTTCACACGGCAGCTGGGCAGAGCCCACAGCAGCTCAGAAAAGCCTCTGCAGGCAGACAGTGACTAGGCTGCCTCCTCACTTGGAAGGGCAGACCTGATAAAAAGGCAGCAGCACTATGGAAACTCATAAATAAAGCCCTACTTACCCAGGATGGAGCACCTGGGGCAAAAAAAGTGGGGGGGTTTATGAGTTCTGCTGCAGCAGACTTAAACGCATCTGCCCAGCAGCTCTAAATGAACGATGGAGATCACAGCTCAGCACTTGAGCTCCTATAAAGGGCAGACTGTCTCCTCAAGCAGCTCTCTGACTCCCATATATCCAAAGAGTCACCTCATAAAGAAGAACTCAGACTGACATTTGGTAGGTATCCTTCTGGGACAAAGATAGCAGCAGAAGAAACTGGCAGCAACCCTTACTGTTCTGCAGCTACTGCAGGTGATCCCCAGGCAAGCAGGCCTGGATTGGACCTCAGCAGTCTTACAGCAGAGGGGCCAGACTGTTAGAAGGAAAGCTAAGAAACAGAAGGAAATAACTTCATCCTTAACAAACTGGACGTCCACTCAGAGACCCAATCTGAAAGACAATGACTACAAAGAAAACAGGTGGATAAATCCACAAAGATGGGAAGAAACCACCCCACCAAAAATGAAAGCACCCGAAACCAGAATGCCTCTCCTCCTACAAGGGATCATAACTTCTCCCAAGCAAGGGTACAAGGCTGGATGGAGAATGAGTATGATGAATTGACAGAATCAGGCTTCAGAAGGTGGGTAATAAGAAACTTCTGTGAGCTAAAAGAACATATTCTAACCCAATGCAAAGAAACTAAGAACCTTGAAAAAAGAATTGATGAAATGCTAACAAGAATAGACAACTTAGAGAGGAATATAAGTGAACTGGTGGAGCTGAAAAACACAACACAAGAACTTCGTGAATCATGTACAAGTTTCAACTGCTGAATTTATCAAGCAGAAGAAAGGATATCAGAGGTCAAAGATCATCTTGATGAAATAAAACAAGAAGGCAAAATTAGAGAAAAAAGGGTAAAAAGGAATGAACAAAGTCTCCAAGAAATATGGGACTATGTGAAAAGACCTAATCTACATTTGATAGGTGTACCTGAATGTGATGAGGAGAATGAATCCAAGCTGGAAAATGCTCCTCAGAATATCATCCAGGAAAACTTCCCCAACTTAGTAAGGCAGGTCAATATTCAAGTCCAGGAGATACAGAGAACCCCACAAGGATATTCCTCAACAAGAGCAACCTCAAGGCATATAATCATCAGATTCACCAGGGTTGAAATGAAGGAAAACATGCTAAGGGCAGCCAGAAAGAAAGGTTGGGTTAACCACAAAAGGAAACCCATCAGACTCACAGAAGATCTCTCAGCAGAAACCCTGCAAGCCAGAAGAGAATGGGGGCCAATATTCAACATCCTTAAAGAAAAGAACTTTCAACCCAGAATTTCATATCCAGCAAAAATAAGCTTCATAAGTAAAGGAAAAATAAAATCCTTTGTGAACAAGCAAGTACTCAGTGATTTCATCACCACCAGGTCTGCTTTACAACAGCTGCTGAAAGAGACACTATACATAGAAAGGAAAAACCAGGACCAGCCACTCCAAAAACACACCAAATAGTAAAAACCAACGAGATGATGAAGAAACTGCATCAACTAATGGGCAAAACAGCCAACTAGCATCAAAATGGCAGGTTGTATTTACACATAACAATATTAACCCTAAATGTAAATGGGCTAAATGCCCCAGTCAAAGGACACAGACTGGCAAATTGGATAAAAAGTCAAAACCCATCGTAGCACTGTATCCAGGAACCCCATCTCACATGCAAGGATACACAAAGGCTCAAAATAAAAGAATGGAGGAAGATTTACCAATAAATGGAGAGCAAAAAAAAGCAGGAGTTGCAATTCTCATCTCTGATAAAATAGACTTTAAACCAACAAAGATCAAAAGAGACAAAGAAGGATATTATATAATGGCAAAAGGATCAATGCAACAAGAAGAGCTAATGATCCTAAATATATACTCACCCAATAAGGGAGCACCCAGATATATAAGACAAGTTCTTAATGACTTACAAAGAGACTTTGACTCCCACACAATAAGAGTGGGAGTCTTTAACACCTCGTTGTCAATATTAGACAGATCAATGAGACAGAAAATTAACAAGGATATCCAGGACTTGAACTCAGACCTGGACCAAGCAAACCTAATAGATATTTACAGAACTCTCCACCCCGAATCCACAGAATATACATTCTTCTCAGCACCACATCACACCTACTCTAAAATTGACCCGATAATTGGAAGTAAATCACTCCTCAGCAAATGGAAAATAATGGAAATCCCAGCACTTTGGGAGGTCGAGGGGGTGGATCATGAGGTCATGAGATCGAGACCATCCTGGTCAAAATGGTAAAACCCCATCTCTACTAAAAATACAAAAAATTAGCTGGGCATGGTGGCGCATGCCTGTAATCCCAGCTACTTGGGAGGCTGAGGCAGGAGAATTGCCTGAACCCAGGAGGTGGATGTTGCGGTGAGCTGAGATTGCGCCATTGCACTCCAGCCTGGGTAACAAGAGTGAAACTCCATCTCAAAAAAAAAAAAAAAAAGAATGGAAATCATAACAATCAATCAGATGACAGCACAATCAGACTAGAGCTCAGAATTCAGAAACTAACTCAGAACCACACAGCTTCATGGAAACTGAACAACTGGCTCTTGAATGTATACTGGATAAACTGTGAAATAAAGGCAGCAATAAAGCTGTTCTTCAAAACCAAGGAGAATAAAGACACAACATACCAGAATCTCTGGGACACATTTAAAGTAGTCTCTAGAGGAAAATATATGGCAATAAATGCCCATACGAGAAGCAAGTAGAGATCTAAAATTGACACCCTATCATCAAAGTTGAAAGAGCTAGAGGAGCAAGATAAAAAAAAAAAACCTCAAAACTTAGCAGAAGACAAGAAATAACTAAGATCAGAGAAGAACTGAAGGAGATAGAAACACAAAGACCCTTCAAAAAAATCAATAAATTCAGGAGCTGGTTTTTTGAAAAGATCAACAAAATAGACAGACCACTAGCCAGACTGATAAAAAAGAAAAGAGAGAATAATCAAATAGATGCAATAAAAAATGATAAAGGGGAAATCACCACAGATTCCACAGAAATTCAAACGATCATCAGAGATTATTACAAACAACTCTATGCATATAAAGTAGTAAACCTGGAAGAAATGGATAAATTCCTGGACACTTGCATCCTCCCAAACCTAAACCAGGAAGAATTTAAAACCCTGAATAGGCCAATAACAAGTTCTTAAGTTGAGGCCAAAATTAAGAGCCTACCACACAAAAAAAGCCCAGGTCTAGATGGGTTCACAGCCAAATTCTACCAGACATACAAAAGGGAGATGGTACCATTCCTTCTGAAACTATTCCAAATAATCCCAAAAGAGGGAATTCTTCCCAAATCATCTTATAAGACCAACATCATCCTGATACTGAAAACCCACAGACACGCAGCAAGAAAAAAAAACTTCAGGCCAATATTCAGGATGTTCATAGATGCAAATATCTTCAATAAAATACTGGCAAGCTGATTGCAACAGCACATTAAAAAGCTGATCCACCATAATCAAGTAGGATTCATCCCGGGGATGTAAGGCTGGTTCAACATATGCAAATCTAGCAAGCTTATGTAATTCACCACATAAACAGAACAAAAGACAAAAACCACATGATTATCTCAATTGATGCAGAGAAGACTTTTGACAAAATTCAACAGCCTTTTATGCTAAAACCCTCAATAAACTAGGTACTGATGGAACATATCTCAAAATAATAAAAGCTATTTATGACTAACGAACAGCCAATATCATACTGAATGGACAAAAACTGTAAGCATTCCCTTTGAAATCTGGCACTGAACAAGGATGCCCCTTCTCACCACTCCTATTCAATATAGTACTGGAAGTTCTAGCCAGAGCAATCAGGCAAGAAAAAGAAATAAAGAGTATTCAAATAGGAAAGGAGAAAGTCAAATTGTCTCTATTTGCAGATGATGTGATTGTATATCTAGAAATCTCCATCATCTAAACCCCAAATCTCCTGAAACTGACAAGCAACTTCAGCAAAGTCACGGGATGCAAAATCAATGTGCAAAAATCACAAGCATTCCTATGCACCAAGAACAGACTTAAAGAGAGGCAAATCAAGAACAAATTGCCATTCGCAATTGCTACAAAGAGAATAAAATACCTAGGAATACAACTAACAAGAAACATAAAGGACCTCTTCAAGGAGAACTACAAGCCACTGCTCAAGGAAATAAGAGAGGACACAAACAGATGGAGAAACATTCCATCTTTGTTATTAGGAAGAATAAATATTGTGAAAATGGCCATACTGCCCAAAGTAATTTACAGATTCAATGCTATCCTCATCAAGCTACCAATTACCTTCTTCACAGAACTGGAACAAAACACCTTAAACTTCATATGGAACCAAAAGAGAGCTCACATAACCAAGTCAATTCTAAGCAAAAACAACAAAGTGGGAGACATCACACTATTGGACTTCAAACTATACTACAAGTCTACAGTAATAAAAACAGCATGGTACTGGTACCAAAACAGAGATATAGACTAATGGAACAGAACACAGGTCCCGAAGGCAACACAACATATCTACAACCATCTGATCTTTGACAAACCTGACAAAAACAAGCAATGGCAGAAATGGACCCCTTCCTGACACCTTACACTAAAGTTAACTCCAGATGAATTAAAGACTTAAACATAAGACCTATCACCAGAAAAACTCTAGAAGAAAATCTAGGCAAAACCATTCAGAACATAGGCGTAGGCAAGAACTTCATAACCCAAACACCAAAAGCATTGGCAACAAAAGCCAAAATAGAAAAACGGGACCTAATCAAACTGCACAGCTTATGCACAGCAAAAGAAACAGTCGTTAGAGTGAATTGGCAACAAACAGAATGGGAAAAAAAAATTGCAGTCTACCCATCTGAGAAATGGCTGATATCCAGAATTTTCAAAGGACTGAAACAGATTTACAAGAAAAAAACAAGCCCATTCAAAAGTGGGCGAAAGATATGAACAGACACTTTACATAAGAAGACATACATGAGGCCAACAAACATATGAAAAAATGCTCATCATCACTGGTCATTAGAGAAATGCATATTGAAACTACATTGAGATACAATCTCATGCCGGTTAGAATGGCGATCATGAAAAAAACTGGAGGCAAAAGATGCTGGAGAGGATGCGGAGAAATAGGAACACTTTTGCACTGTTGGTGGGAGTATAAATTAGTTCAACCATTGTGGAAGACAGTGTGGTGATTCTTCAAGGACCTAGAAATAGAAATTCCATTTGACCCAGAATCCCATTACTGGGTATATATCCAAAGGATTATAAATCGTTCAACTATAAGGACACATGCAGACGAATGTTCATTGCAGCACTGTTCACAATAGCAAAGACTGGGAAGCAACACAAATGCCCATTGGTGATAGACTGGACAGGGAACATGTGGCACATATACACCATGGAATATTATGCAGCCATCAAAAATGATGAGTTTGTGTCCTTTCTAGGGACAGAGATGAACCTGGAAACCATCATTCTCAGCAAACTGACACAAGAGCAGAAAATCAGACACCACATGTTCTCGCTCATAGGTGGGTGTTGAACAATGAGAACCCATGGACAAGAGAGGGGAGTATCACATACTTGGGTCTGTTTGGGGGGTAAAGGGGTACAGCGTGTGGTGGGGAGTTGGGGAGAGAGAGCATGGGGAGAAATGCCAGATATAGGAGAAGGGGAGGAAGGGAGCATATCAAGCTGCCATGGGTGTACCTATGCAACAATCGTGCATGTTATTCACATGTACTCCAAAACCTAAAATGCAATAATAAAAAAATAAAATAAATAAATAAACCAAGACCCCAGGACTTCCACCAAGATGGCTGAATAGCAACAGATCTGGACTTCAGTTTCCAGCAAAAGCAATGCAGAAGATGAGTGATCTCCACATTTCCAACTGAGGCACCAGGTTAATCTCAATGGGACTGGTTAGACAGTGGGCATAGCGCAAGGAGGACAAACTGAAGCAGGACAGGGCATTGCAAGGGACTAGAGAACTCCCTCTCTTAGCCAAGGGAAGCCATTAGGGACTTTCTGGACACTCTGGCACTCCGGCTCAGATATTGCACTTTTCCCATGGTCTTTACAACTTGCAGATCAGGAGATTCTTGCTGGTGCCTACAACACCAGTGCCCTGGTTTCCAGCACAAAACTGGGTGGTCATTTTAGCTGCTGCCTGAAGGGCCAGTGACACAGAACTGCTCATTACCCTGAAATAAAGGGGGCAAAAGGCAGGGAGCCAAGTCATCTGGCTCAGCATGTCCCACCCCTACAAAGGCCAGCAAGCTAAGACCCATTGGCTTGAAATTTTTGCAGCCAGCACAGCAGTCTGAGTTTGATCTGGGCCAGTTGAGCTTGGTAGGGGGAGGGGTGTCCACCATTACTGAGGTGGTTTAACCTTGCCTGTGTGAATAGTCACTGGGAAGTTTACACAGCAGCTGGGTGGAGCCTGCGGCAGTTCAGCAAGTTCTCTGCAGGCAGACTGTGAATAGACTCCCTTCTTGCTGGGCAGGGCATCTCTGAAAAAAGGCAGTAGCCCCTCAGGGACTTATAAATAAAGCTCCTCCTTCCCAGGACAGAGTAGAAAGAATGAATAAAATAAGTATAGCACAACATACTTGATAGCATAAAACTTGATAACACAGAAGGGTGACTATAGTCGATAATAATTAAATTGTACATGGTAGGATAACTGAAAAAGTGTAATTGGATTGTATGTAACACAAAGGATAAATGCCTGACTGTGGAAATATCCCATTTTCCAAGACATGATTACTATGCATTTCGTACTTGCACCAAAACATCTCATGCACTCCATAAATATATATATCTACCATGTACTCACAAAAGCAAAAAAGTGAAAAACTACAAATTTGGGTTATTAGTAAATACATATTTTATATAATTGTTCTTAGTATTAACGAACTAGGCTCTCAGCCCAGTTTCTGGAACACAGTAAGTGCAACATAAATGTTACCTGTTATTACTATTTGTTCATAAGCTGTAATTTGCTAATTGCCTGTGTGTACTTTGAGAGAGCTTGGCCCCCCCTTTTTTTTTCTTTTTTTTTTTTTAACTGCTGTATCCCCAGCAACTTGACAAGTGCCTGGCATACAGTTAGGCCAAAACAAATCATTGTTGAATGACTGGATGAATAAATAAACGAGTCAATTCAATAAACCTTTTTTGAGGGCTACATCTGTGC
>JAPYYA010001932.1:0-14589 GCA_028533165.1 Leontopithecus rosalia | reverse complement strand
TAGAAATAGAAATTCCATTTGACCCAGCAATCCCATTATGGGGTATATATCCAAAGGACCATAAATCAGTCTACTGTAAGGACACATGCACACGAATGTTCATTGCAGCACTGTTTACAATGGCAAAGACCTGGAACCAACCCAAATGCCCATCGATGACAGACTGGACTAGGAAAATGCGGCACATATACACCATGGAATATTATGCAGCAATCAAAAATGATGAGTTTGTGTCCTTTGTAGGGACATGGATGAATCTGGAGAACATCATTCTCAGCAAACTGACACAAGAACAGAAAATGAAATACCGCATATTCTCACTCATAGGCGGGTAATGATAAATGAGAACACATGGACACAGGGAAGGGAGCACTACACCCTGGGGTCTATTGGGGGGAATAGGGGAGGGACAGCATTAGGGGGAGCTGGGGAGGAATAACATGGGGAGAAACGCCAAATGCGGGTGAAGGGGAGGAAGGCAGCAAAACGCACTCCACGTGTGTACCTATGCAACTATCTTGCATGTTCTGCTCATGTACCCCAACATCTAAAATGCAATTTAAAAAAAAGTTAAAAGTACAAAACTCTAAAAGTTACAAAACTTAAAACTTCAACTCACAAATCTTGTTTTGAATATAATTTATAATTTTACTAGAAAAATAGAAACAATTTTATCTTCATGTTCAATCAATTCATTACAGATTAAATTCCCCTAAACAATTATCTTCAATTATAAACCAGTGAAATTAAGTTGCCTAAAGCATTTTAAATTTGCAAATCAAATAAATCTGATTTTCTCAAACCTTTCAAATAAGTGACAGGGTAGACTTGCAAACCTAACAACCAAAATCAGTCTAAATACATAAGCAACTCTTGTAAATTTAATAAGCCAAACTAATAAGTGGAATAAATCCAATTATCTTAAAGGTTCTAACACTGTTTAGAAACATAATCAAATTATCTTACATCTTTCATATTAAAATCCTCCTAGGTATGGTGTAACAGTGAAGTAAAAAAACAAACCTTGGATCCTGAGGACTTTGTAGAATAGAACTAATATATCAGTAGTAAATGGACAGCCTCACTCATGTAAAAAAGTAATAAACTATCTTGTTTAACCTACTATTTCATTGGGTTTTCCTTTACTCACAACCAAACATGATCATAGTTAATATATAGTCTATGTTTAATTTGAATTAAATATTTCAAATTAAAATACCAAAGATAATAGGGCAAAGTATCTGCCATGTTTCCCTTAAAGGTTTCAAAACACTTTAACAACAAGTACACACATGTAATATCACAATGACTATAAAACTTATTCCCAAACATAATGTTAAAAATGTTAGTACTGATGGATTTGGTTTACATCATAAACATAGATAGCATGCTTACCAAGATATGGTGTAGGGATATGGATTATCAGTCAGTGCATCCAGACAGAATCACAGGACCTACAGGCCTCTTTCAGGAGAGTTCTACCTGACTAGTATGTGAATTTCCTTCTTATGGTACTAGGATTTATCAAGCCTATGACTTTTCTTACACCCCAATATATCATACATACTTTTAATATTTTAAGCAACTTCTTAATACAAATTTTAATTGCCTGGTTTGAATTGATGATATTCTATACACCATAGTCAGATTCAATTAAATCTTTTTACTGACTGAGTAGCCTCTGCTCCTTTTCTTCTCTTTTTCATCTTGTTCAATATCACAACACTAATTCATTTTGTTGACAAAACATTCAACAGAAAAATCCATTTTTAGTTTATTGTTATTACTTTTACAAAATGACAACCAACAATTTGTTGTCAAAAAGTAATAACAATAAACTAAAAACAAAATGACAACCAACTTATAGCTATAAAACAGAATGTTTCATGCCCACCTTTATTTATTGCTGTGCTTTCATGGATGGCTACAGGTACAATGATATTAACTATAAGAAATTAAAAGTAGCCTTTTCCAAAAGGCGAACAGATATCTTGGTAAGGCCAAGAAAACAGTCCACATTTCCAGTGGGTACAAATAAGCTAGATAGCCAAAAGGGCTGAAAAATGTGAGTTCAAAGTGGACAATTAGCTTTCCCACCATCCTGGGTTCCCTAGCAGAAGATCTGTCCCAGCCACAACCCACGGGAAGCATCATGAATGCCAAAAGGGAGAAATATCCCCAGGTGTAGCCCAAGACAATGGGGGGAGGTAGGACCACCATCCCCAACCTGGAAACTCTGCTCTGTAACTCCATCAAAGAAGATGCCAAATCAGACTGGCTGTTCAGCAGCACCACATTGTAGGAGGTTTGTTACGCACGTCCCCCTGAGCACAACCCCCTGGGTAGCATTCCAACACTGCCAGAATATTCCATTTGAGACCACCCCCATTTGAGATGGGCAGTGCTCTGATCAAATACTGAATACTAGAGCTCAGGCAAACCTGGGCTTAAGGTGCCATTTAGTGCCAAAAAGGAGGCAGCAACCTAACAAGAAAAAAAAAAAGAAAAGAAATTTAAAAATACAAACTCTAAAGAAACATATCCAATAAAAACCAAAGTAAGCCAGAGAGAGAAGACTGGAATAAATAAGTAATCCTTCATTGCAAACACATAGATGTCTGTCCACAAGAAACAACAGCAAACAGGGAAGTGACCGCCTCAAATGGACAAAAAAGGAACTAATGACTGGCCCTAACAAGACGACTAAATGTCAGCTTTTTGACCAAGAATTTAAAATAGCGGTTTTAAGAAAACTCAATGATATCCAAGATAACACAGAAAAACAACTCAGAAACTTATCAGAGAAATTTAACAGAGACTGAAATATTAAAATTAAATCAACCAGAAATTTGGGACCTGAGAACTATGTTCACTGAAGTGAAAAATTCATTAGAAGTTTGCAGCAGAATGAATCAAGCAAAGGAAAGAATCAGTGAGCTCAAAAAAAGACTATTTGAAAACATCCAAAGGAGAAAAAAGAAAGAAAAAGAACAAAGATAGCCTGCAAGATACAAAAAACTACCTGAAAAACAAAATCTTGAGAATTGCTGGTGCTCGATAAGGAGCTCAGCAAGAGAAAGGGATACAAAGCTTATATTAAAAAAAAGACACTAAAACATTCCAAATGCTAGCAAGATATAAATATCTATGTTCAGGATGATCAGAGAACACCAAATAGATTCAACCCAAAAAGACTACCCTAAGGCATATAATAATCAAACTCTAAAAGATCAAGGACAAAGAAAGGATACTAAAAGCAGCAAGAGAAAAGAGGTAAATAATACATAAAGGAGCTCCAATTAATTTAGCAACGCACTTCTCAAAAGAAACCATACAGGCCAGAAGGGAGAAGAATAACATTTTCAAAAGGCTAAAATAAAGAAAAAGAACCTGTCAACTAAGTGTGGTGGCTCACACCTGTTATCCCAGCACTTTGGGAGGCCAAGGCTAGGTGGATCACTTGAGGTCAGGCGTTCAAGACCAGCCTGGCCAACATGGTGAAACCTCATCTCTATTGATAACACAAAAAATAGCCAGGCATGATGGTGGGTGCCTGTAATCCAAGCTACTCAGGAGGCTGAGGCAGGTGAATCACTAAAACCCAGGAGGCGGAGGTTGCAGTGAGCCGAGATCATGCCACTGCCCTCCAGGCTGGGCAAGAGAGCAAGACTCCATCTCAAATAATAATAATAATAATAATAATAATAATATAATGTCTTTAGTCATTGCTAAATGTCTTCTGGGCATCAAAATCACCTCTGGTTGAGATCCACTGACCTCAACTAAAAACCCCAACTATTTAATATTACCTATACTGCTAATTCATGAATGTGTATCTTTAACCCAAACCTCTCTCCTTAACTTCAAACACATATCCAACCATCTGCTGACTAATCCTCTCTGGACATCTATCAAATTCAACACACCATAACCTAATTCATCACTGTTTTTCTTAAGTTTATTCCTTTTTCCTACCTGCTCTATCCTGATAGATAATATAACTACATAGTCATCCAACCCAGAAAACCAAGAACCATTCAGAGACCTTTTTCTCAATCACGATCAATAAATTACCAAGGGACTATTCATTAATCTTTTTAATATCTCACAAGTAGGTCTCCACCTCTTGATTTCTATCACCACAGACTTAAATCAGGCCTTACTACACCTCACCTGGATCACTGCAATAACATTCCAACTGGTCCCTACTACTCATCTAGTCCTATTACATTTCCTCCACAAGCTGTCAAAATAATCCTCCAAGAATGCAAAACTAGTGACAGTGCCACTCCCTTAACTAAAATCCATGGTAGCATCTCATAGCCACCAAATCATATACTTCAACTCCTCAAACATGCACAGGAAAGCATTTATGAGTGGACTCTCAATTACCTTTCTGACCCTGCTCTCACTCTTGCAACTCAACATAAAAGACTTACTTTAACCATGCCAAAAAACTTACATTCTGCAACTTTTAACACCTGTTATTCCCACTCCCTCAATTGCCATATGTATTAGTCCATTTTCACACTGCTATAAAGAACTACCTAAGACTGGGTAATAAAGAAAAGAGGTTTAATTGACTGAGAGTTCTACATGGCTGGGCAGGCCTCAGGAAGCTTACAATCATAACAGAAGGCTAAGTGGAAACAAGGCACATCTTACATGCTGACAGAAAAGAAAGAGACAGGGGCTCAATTCTTTTTTTTTTTTTGAGACAGAGTTTCGCTCTTGTTACCCAGGCTGGAGTGCAATGGTGTGATCTCGGCTCACCACAACCTCTGCCTCCTGGGTTCAGGCAATTCTCCTGCCTCAGCCTCCTGAGTAGCTAGGATTACAGGCACGCACCACCATGCCCAGCTAATTTTTTGTATTTTTAGTAGAGACAGGGTTTCACCATGTTGACCGGGATGGTCTCAATCTCTTGACCTCATGATCCACCCACCTCAGCCTCCCAAAATGCTGGGATTACAGGCATGAGCCACTGCGCCCAGCCAGGGCTCAACTCTTATAATGAGATCATGATAGTGATCACAGGGGAAACTGCCCTCATGATCTGATCAACTTCCATCAGGTCCTGCTCTCAACATGTGGGGCTTACAATTCAACTTGAGATTCTGGTGGGGACATTGAGCCAAACAATATCATTCCACCTCCAGCCCCTCTCAAATCTCATGTCCTTCTCATCTTTCAAAACCAATCATGCCCTCCTAACAGTCCCCCAAATTTTAACTTATTCCACCATTAACTCAAAAGTCCAAGTCCAAAGTTTCATGTAAGCCAAGGCAAGTCCCTTAACACATGAGTCTGTAACATCAAAAACAACTTAGCTACTTGCAAGATACTTACTGGCACTGCATAAATGATCCCATTCTAAATAGAAGAAATTGGCCAAAACAAAGGGGCTACAGGCCCCATGCAAGTCCAAAATCCAGTAGGGCAGTCATTAAATCTTGGAGTTCCAGAATAATCTCCTTTGACTCCCTGGCTCACATTCAGGACATGCTGACACAAGGGGTGGGCTCCCAAGGCCTTGGGCAGCCTCACCCCTGTGGTTCTGTAGAGTACATACAGACCCTACGGTTGATTTTATGAACTGGCATTAGTGACTATGGCTTTTTCAAGCACACAGTGCAAGCAACTGGTGGATCTACCATCTAGGAGTCTAGAGGACAGTAGCCTTCTTCCCATAGCTACACTAGGAAGTGTCCCAGTGGGGACTCTGTGTGGGGTCTCCAACCCCATATTTCCCCCTCTCCATTGCCCTAAAAGTAATGACAACAAAAGTCAAAGTAGACAAATGGGATCTAATTAAATTTAAGAGTTTCTGCACAGCAAAAGAAACTATCATTAGAGTGAACCAGCAACCAACAGAATGGGAAAAATTTTTTTGCATTCTACCCATCTGACAAAGGGCTAATATCCAGAATCTACAGAGAACTTAAACAAATTTACAAGAAAAAAACAAACAACCCCATCAAAAAGTGGGCAAAGGATGTGAACATATACTTTTCAAAAGAAGACATTTATGCAGCCAACAAACATGAAGAAAACCTCATCAACACCGGTCACTAGAGTAATGCAAATCAAAACCACATTGAGATACCATCTCATGTCAGTTAGAATGGCAGTCATTAAAAAATCTGGAGACAACAGATGCTGGAAAGGATGTGCAGAAATAGGAACACTTTTACACTGTTGGTGGGAATGTAAACTAATTCAACAATTATGGAAGATTGCTCAAGTGTGGCGATTCCTCAAGGATCTAGAAATAGAAATTCCATTTGACCCAGCAATCCCAGTACTGGGTATATACCCAAAGGATTATAAATCATTCTATTATAAAGACACGTGCACATGTATGTTCATTGTGGCACTGTTTACAATAGCAAAGACTTGGAGCCAATCCAAATGCCCATCAATGATAGACTGGATAAAGAAAATGTGGCACATACACACCATGAAATACTATGCAGTCATAAAACAGGATGAGTTCATGTCCTTTGCAAGGACATGGATGAAACTGGAAACCATCATTCTCAGCAAACTGACACAGGAATAGAAAACTAAGCACCACATGTTCTTACTCATAAGTGGGTGTTCAACAATGAGAACACAGGGGCACAGGGAGGGGAACATCACACACCGGGGCTTGGGGGGTGGGGGACCAGGGGATAAATAGTAGAGGGCCAGGGCATTGGGGAGGGATAGCATTAGGAGAAATACCTAATGTGGATAACGGGGCAATGGATACAGCAAACCACTACCATGACATGTGTATGCCTATGTAACAAACCTGCACGATCTGCACATATACTCCAGAACTTAAAGTATAATAAATAAATAAATAAATAAATAAATAAATAAATAAATAAGACATTCTCCATGGGGGCTCTTCCCCTGCAGCAGATTTCTGTCTGGTCATCCAGGCATTTCTATATATCCTCTGAAATCAAGGCAGAGCTTCCCAGAGCTGAACTCTTGTCTTCTGGGCACCCACAAGCTGCCCAGGCTTGGAGAAATGGCCTGAGGTATACCTTGGCCACTTTCAGCCACATCTGGAGCTGGAGTGGCTGGGATGCAGAGTGCCATGTCCCAAGACTGCAAAGAGCAGTGGGGTCCTGGGCATGGAACATGAAACCATCTTTCCCTCCTAGGTCTTGAGGCCTGTGATGGGAGGGGCTGACATGAAGATCTCTGAAATGACCTGGAGACATTCTCCCCATTGCCTTGCTGAGGAACATTTGGCTCCTCATTATTTGTGCAAATATCTGCAGCCAGCTTGAATTTCTCCCACAAAAATGAGTTTTTGTTTTCTACCACATGGTCAGGATACAAATTTTCCAAACTTTTATGCTCTGCTTTCCTTTAAACATAAGTTCCAGTTTCAGACCATCTCTTTACAAATACCTACGACAGTATGCTTTCAGAAAAAGCTAGGTCACATATGAATGTTTTGCTGCTTAGAAATTTCTTCTGCCAGATACCCTAAATCATCACTCTCAAGTTCAAAGTTTCATAGTTCCCTAGGGCAGGGGCAAAATGCCACCAGTGTCTTTACTAAAGCATAGCAAGAGTGACCTTTACTCCAGTTCCCAAGAAGTTCCTCATCTCCATCTGAGACCACCTCAGCCTAAATTTCATTGTGCACATCACTATCAGCATCTTGGTCAAAAACATTCAACAAGACTGTAGGAAGTGCTAAACTTTCCCATGTCTTCCTGTCTTCTTCTGACCCCTCCAAACTTTTCCAACTACTTGCTACCCAGTTCCAAACTCACCTCCACATTTTAAGATTATCTTTATAGCAGTTCCCCACTCTGCCAGTACCAATTTTCTGTATTATTCCATTTCACACTCCTATAAAGAAATACCTACTACTGGGTAATTCATTTTAAAAAAGAGGTTTAATTGACTCACAGTTCTACATGGCAGTAGAGGCCCCAGAAAACTTACAATCATGATAGAAGGCAAAGTGAAAGCAAGGCACATCTTACATGGTGGCAGGAGAGAAAGGGAGGATAAGTGCCACACTTTTAAAACCCTCAGATCTTATGAGAACAGCATGGGAGATCACCTCCATGATCCAATCACCTCTCACCAGGTCGCTCCCTTAACTCATCAGGATTACAATTCACGATGAAATTCAGGTGGGGACACAGAGTCAAACCATATCACTACCCTCACTGTCAATCCTCAGCACCTTCTTACAACAGACTCCTGGCTTATCTTCTTTTCAAATCTTAGCCCAAGAATCATCTCTCCGAAATGGAATCTCAAAGCTCCAGTTTCATTTAGTTGCCATCTCTAGGTTCACACACACACACAAACACTTATATTTCTATTATCGCATGTACTGATACTTATAATCAATCGCTAGTATGTCTACTACAAGTTCACAAAGAAGGACCAAATCTTATTTGACTTGATAACCAAATAATCAAGTGCTGCTCATGCCTACTAACTACACAAAAGACAGTCAGAAAGGTCTATTAAGTAAACAGAAATAATGTGTCACTACTGACCCAACTGTAAATTTTAAAACTAGGTTTAAAATATGCATAATTTTCTTTTACGTTCCGGGGTACATTTGCAGATCTTGAAGGACTGTTACATAGGTATACACATGCCATGGTGGTTTGCTGCCTCCATTCCCCCATCATCTACATTAGGTATTTCCCCTGTTATCCCTCCCCAATCTCCCCACTCCCTGTTATTCCTCCTCTAACCCTGCACACCCCAAAAGACCCTCGTGTGTGATGTTCCCCTCCCTGTGCCCATGTGTTCTCACTCTTGAACACCCACTTATGAATGAAAACATGGTATTTGGTTTTCCATTCTTTTTTTTTTTTGGAGACAGAGTTTCTCTCTTGTTACCCAGGCTGGAGTGCAACGGCGCAATCTCGGTTCACCACAGCCTCCACCTCCTGGGTTCAGGCCACCCGAGTAGCTGAGATTACAGTCACGCGCCACCATGCCCAGCTAATTTTTTTGTATTTTTAGTAGAGAGGGGGTTTCACCGTGTTGGCCGGGATGGTCTCAATCTCTTGACCTCGTGATCCACCCGCCTCGGCCTCCCAAAGTGCTGGGATTACAGGCGTGAGCCACCGTGCCTGGCCGGTTTTCCATTCTTGTGTCAGTTTGCTGACACAAGAGAATGATGGTTTCCAGTTTCATCCATGTCCCTACAAAGGCCATAAACACATCCGTTTTTATGGCTGCATAGTATTCCATGGTGTATATGTGCCACATTTTCTTTATCCAGTCTATCATTTATGGGTATTTGGGTTGGCTCCAAGTCTTTGCTATTGTAAACATTGACACAATGAACACATATGCGCATGTGTCTTTATAACAGAATGATGTATAATCCTTTGGGTATATACCCAGTACTGGCATTGCTGGGTCAAATGGAATGTCTATTTCTAGTTCCTTGAGATATCGCCACACTGTCTTCCACAATTGTTGAATTAATTTACCCTAATAACCAGCTAGTATCAAATGGCAGGATCAAATGCACATATAACAATATTAACCTTAAATGTAAACAGGCTAAATGTCCCAATCAAAAGACACAGACTGGCAAATTGGATAAAAAGTCAAAACCAATCAGTGTGCTGTATTCAAGAGACCCATATCATGTGCAAAGACACACACAGACTCAAAATAAAGGGATGGAGGAAGATTTACCAAGCAAATGGAGAGCAAAAAATAGCAGGAGTTGCAATCCTAGTCTCTGATAAAACAGACTTTAAACCAACAAAGATCAAAAGGGACAAAGAAGGGCATTACATAATAGTAAAAGGATCAATGCAATGAGAAGAGCTAACTATCCTAAATATATACACACCCAATACAGGAGCAACCAGATACATAATGTAAGTTCTTAATGACCTACAAAGAGACTTAGACTCCCACACAATAATAGTGGGAGACTTTAACACTCCACTGTCAGTATTAGACAGACCAATGAGACAGAAAATCAATAAGGATATCCAGGACGTGAACGCAGGTCTGGACCAAGCAGACCTAACAGACATCTGCAGAACTCTCCACCCCAAATCCACAGAATATACATTCTTCTCAGCACCACATCGCACTTAATCTAAAATTGACCACATAATCGAAAATAAATCACTCCTCAACAAATGCAAAAGAACAGAAATCTAACAACCAGTCTCTCAGACCACAGTGCAATCAAATCAGAACTCAGGATTAAGAAACTCACTCAAAACTGCACAGCTACATGGAAAATGAACAACCTGCTCCTGAATGACTATGGGATAATGAAATGAAGGCAAAAATAAAGATGCTCTTTGAAACCAATGAGAAGGAAGATACAACATACCAGAATCTCTGGGACACATTTAAAGCAGTGTGTAGAGGGAAATTTACAGCACTAAATGCCCATATGAGAAGCAAGGCAAGATCTAAAATCAACACCCTATCGTCAAAATTAAAAGAGCTAGAGGAGCAAGATCAAACAAATTCAAAAGCTAGCAGAAGACAAGAAATAATTAAGATCAAAGCAGAACTAAAGGAGATAGAGACACAAAAAAACCTTCAAAAATCAATAAATCTAGGAGTTGGTTTTTGAAAAGACCAACAAAATAGACCATTAGCCAGACTAATGAAAAAGAAGAGAGAGATGAATCAAATAGATGCAATAAAAAATGATAAAGGGGTATCACCAATACTACAGAAATGCAAACTACCATCAAAGATTACTACAAACAACTCTATGCACATAGAAGAAGTGAATAAATTCCTGAACAATTACACTCTCACAAGACTAAACCAGAAAGCAGCTGAATCTCTGAATAGACCAATAACAAGGTCTGAAGTAGAGGCAGCAATTAATAGCCTACCAACCAAAAGAAGTCCAGGTACAGATGTGTTCACAGCCGAATTCTACCAGACGTACAAAGAGGAACTGGTACCATTCCTTCTGAAATTATTCCAAACAATACAAAAAGAGGGAATCTTCCCTAACTCATTTTATGAGACCAACATCATCCTGATACCAAAACCTAGTAGAGATACAACTAAAAAAGAAAATTTCAGACCCATATCCATAATGAACATCAATGCAAAAATCTACAATACAATACTGGCAAACCAAATGCAACAGCACATTAAAAAGCTTATCCACCATTGTCAAGTAGGGTTCATCCCAGGGATCCAAGGCTGGTTCAACATATGCAAACCTATATATATGCATAATTTTTTAAGAGCAACCATTTTTATTTCAAGCCAGTGCTAGTTAAGTTACAAGCAAAAAAATTAAAAAGATGTTTGAGTTAAATATAGATATGTATGTGTGTATGTGTATGTGTGTATACCCTTTTTCAGTCACAGAATCTGTGATTAGCATTTATCAGAAAAAAGCCCTAAATGTTCCACCAAAGGCTATGTTACTCACTAATATATCCAAACAGGATTGACTTAACTCAGTACTTTCTGATTATTAAAACTGGTATCTCAATTTTTCATTGCTATTCTTGCTCAACAATAGTAGCTGTAATCTGACAGTAAGAATAATCCTGCTATTTTGAGGCTTCTGGGTTATATGTATTATACAATCATTTATTTGTTTGAAACAAAAAACTGGCTTACAGAAGGACCGAACGATTAAAACTTAGCCCCAATAGAGCCCTAATCCCCACTATACTACTGTATTTAAAACTGGCCACCATTACATATCCTCCATGAGCCCCATGCATAAAGAAGTCAACTTTTTAGTTCTGGACTTTGATACTACCAAATTGTATATTTTAAAAATCGAAAATTATCAAATAGATGGAATAAAATGAATAAAAACATACCACATACCCAAGCCATTTTATTTTCTATGTATGTCTTATTGAAGGCATTTTTTTAAAATTTTTAATTTTTTATTTTTGTGGGTATACAGGTGTATATTTATGGGATACATGAGATGTTTTGATATAGGCATGCAATGTGTAATAATCACAACATGGAGACAGGGTACCATCCCCTCAAGCATTTATCCTTTGTGTTATAAACAGTTCAATTATACTCTGTTATTTTTTAATGTACAATAAGTTATTATGAACTATAGTCATCCTGCTGTGCTATCAATTTATTGGCATATAATTACTCATAGTAGCCACTAATGATCCTTTGAATTTCTGCAGTATCAATTGTAATATATCCATTTTTATTTCTGATTTCATTTATTTTTAGTCTTCTTTCTTTTTTTCCTAGGTAGTCTGGCAAAAGGTTTGTCAATTTTGTCTATGCTTTTAAAAAGCAACTTGTTGGCCAGGCACAGTTGCTCACCCCTGTAAAATCTCAGCACTTTGGGAGGCCAAGGCAGGCAGATCATGAGGTCAAGGGATCAAGACCATCCTGGTCATGGTGAAATCCCATCTCTACTAAAATATAAAAAATTAGCCGAGCATGATGGCACATGCTTGTAGTTCCAGCTACTCAGAAGGCTGAGGCAGGGGAATCGCTTGAATCCAGGAGACAGAGGTTGCAGTAAGCCAAGATCGTGCCACTGCCCTCCAGCCTCATGAAAGAGCAAGACTGTCTCAAAAAAACAAAAACAAACAAAAAAAAGAAACTTGTTGTTTCATTGATCTTCTGTATTGTTGCCTTCATTTTAATTTTATTTATTTTATTTCTGCTCTAATCTTTATTATTTCTTTTCTTCTACTAATTTTGGGTTTAGTTTGCTCTTGCTTTTCCAGTTCTTTAAGATGCATCATTAGATCATTTATTTAAAATTTTACCTCTTTTTGATATAGGAACTCATAGCTATAAACTACCCTCTGATGACAGCTTTTGTTGTGTCCAACAGGTTTTGGTATGTTATATTTCCGTTACCATTTTTTTCAAGAAATCTTTCAATTTCCTTCTTAATTTCTTCATTGCCCCACCAGTCATTCAGGAGTATACTGTTTAATTTCCATGTATTTGTACAGTTTCCAAAATTCTTGTTATTGATTTCTAGTTGTATTTCATTGTGGTCAGAGAAGATGCTTGATATTATTTCCATTTTTTGAATGTTTTAAGACTTGTTTTGTGACTTAACATGTGGTATATCCTTAAGAATGATGAATGTGCTAAGGAAAAGCATGTGTATTCTGCATTCATTAGATGAAATGCTCTGTAAATATCTATTAGATCCATTATGTCTATAGTGCAGATAAAGTTGGATGTTTCTTTGTTGATTTTCTGTCTGGAAGATTTGTCCAATGCTGCAAGTGGGGTAATGAAGTCTCCAGGTATTATTGTATTGAGTCTTATCTCTTTCTTTAGCTCTAATAATATTTGCTTTATATATCTGGGTGCTCCAGTGTTGGGGGCATATATATTTAAAATAGTTACATCCTCTTGCTGAATTGACTTCTTTATCATTATATAGTGACCTTTTTTGTCTCTTCTTCTAGGTTTTTGTCTTAATATCTATTATGTCTAATGTAACTATAGCAACTCCTGCTCTTTTTCAGTTTCCACTGGCATGGAATATCTTTTACATCCCTTTACCTTCAGTCTATGTGTGTCTTCATAAGGGAAATGTATTTCTTGTAGGCTACAAATCAATGGGTCTTGTTTTTTTAATCTATTCAGCCACTCCATCTTTTGATTGGAGAGTTCAGTCCATTTACATTCAATGTTATTACTGAGAAGTAAGGGCTTACTCCTGCCATTTTGTTACTTGTTTTCTGGTTGTTTTGTGGTGTTTTCTTCCTTCCTTCTTTCCTTCCTTAAGTGAAGCTGATTTCCTCTAGAGACATAATTTAGTTTCTTGCTTTTTATTTGCTGTGTATTCATTGAATATTTTTTGGTTTGAGGTTACCATGAGGCTTGCAATTCTATCCTATAACTCACGGGTCCCCAACCCTCAGCTAACAAACCAGTACCAGCCCATGATCTGTTAGGAACTGGGCCGCACAGCAGGAGGTGAGCAGCAGGCAAAGGAGCTTTACTGCCTGAGCTCCGCCTCCTGTCAGATCAGTGGCAGCATTACATTCTAAGTCTTTCTTTTTTTTTTAAATTGCATTTTAGGTTTTGGGGTACATGTGCAGAACATACCAGATAGTTGCATAGGCACACAGGTGGCAGTGTGATTTACTGTCTTCCTCCCCTTCACCCACATCTGGCATTTCTCCCCATGCCATCCCTTCCCAACTCCACCCCCTGCTGTCCCTCCCTATTCCCCCCAACAGACCCCAGTGTGTAGTGCTCCCTTCCCTGTGTCCATGTGTTCTCATTGTTGATCACCCACCTATGAGTGAGAACATGTGGTGTTTCATTTTCTGTTCTTGTGTCAGTTTGCTGAGAATGATGTTCTCCAGGTTCATCCATGTCCCTACAAAGGACACGAACTCACCATTTTTGATTGCTGCATAATATTCCATGGTGTATATGTGCCACATTTTCCCAGTCCAGTCTATCATCGATGGGCATTTGGGTTGATTCCAGGTCTTTGCTATTGTAAACAGTGCTGCAATGAACATTCGTGTGCATGTGTCCTTATAGTAGAACGATTTATAGTCCTTTGGATATATACCCCGTAATGAGATTGCTGGGTCAAATGGAATTTCTATTTCTAGGTCC
>JAPYYA010001931.1:0-14590 GCA_028533165.1 Leontopithecus rosalia | reverse complement strand
CCTGGATGGGAGGGTTGCTGAGACTCTGAGCCTGGAGAAAGGAGAAAGTGGCATCACCCACCTCATGATCAACAGCAGCGCACACTCGTCTCCATATTGAGTGTTAGGGAGGTGGAGGCCCAGGTTGCCTGCTGCTCTCTGAGTATTGTTCTGGGACATTTTACAATGCAAATGTCACCTGTTTTGTTAAGTATATATCTTAGGGGACCACAAGAGCTCATGCCTGTCATCCCAACACTTTGGAAGGCCAAAGTGAGAAGACAGTTTGAGCCCAGGAGTTTGAGACCAGCCTGGGCAACAAAGTGAGACCCTATCTCTATTTAAAATGAGAAAAAAGTAATATCTTTCTAGAAGTCTCTCTGAACCCTCTGGTTTAGGAGGCTGCCCAATTAAAAAAGTATATTTAAAAAATATATATATTTCTGAAAAGATGAAATTGACACATACTCTGAGAAAATGTGAACATTCTGTAAAGACAAAGAAGAAACAAAAATTGTCTTTTGACTTAAAAGAAATAGTAACATTTTGTGGTCCTTCCAGGATTTTTTTTCTTTGTTCATATTACCTAAAAATTTTAAAAAGCTGGAACCCAGCCCGGTTCCACCACGTGTGGCCACCACGCCGTTACCAGAGCCAGGATCCCATTATGGGTCACACCTTGCTTGGAGGCATTTGCGCTGTGCGAGATACCGCGGAGAACATCGTGAGGCCTCGCCTCCCTCATCCTCTCACCTCCTTCTTAGGGTGGAAATCCTGGGTCACAGGGTGTTCACGCTTTCCGGCTTTTCCACGCGTGGGGTTGGCCTGTGCTTGGGAGAGCCTGTGAGCCCTGGTGTCCCCAGCGCAGCTCGTGACTCGGGCCTCTCTGACCCTGCCAGGTGGATTACAAAGCCGACGAGTGGCTGATGAAGAACATGGACCCGCTGAACGACAACATTGCCACGCTGCTCCACCAGTCCTCTGACAAGTTTGTCTCGGAGCTGTGGAAGGATGGTACGCCCTTTGCCCTTCGCCCCCGGCCTCCTCTTGGCCGTGGCTGGTCCTCTTCCCACCTCCACAGTGGGCTGAGCCACCAAACCAGGGGTACAGGTCTCCCCCTGACATAGGCCAGGTGGTCTCCACCCTCTGTAGCTCCCATGAGAGAGGGCTCCTTGGCCTGAAACAGGAGGCTGCCCTCGAGCACACACCGTGGCCGGGTCCTCATGGGTGGAGCGCTTTCCGCATGTGGGAAATTCCAAGGCACCCCTGAGCCTCCAGCCTAGTCTCCCAGCCCCCACGCCAGGTTGAATTCCCGCCTTCTACACCTTGGTAGGCTGGTTGCTTTGAGTGGTTCTTTTTAATTCTTTCTGTTGGTTTCTCCTTTTCCTTTGCCTGGGTTTTGCTTTAACCTCTCTGTTGCAGAGATGCAGAGCACTCAGAGAGCCTATTTCTATCACCGCTTTCCTATCCTCCACCTAGAACCAGGTGACTGGCCGCCCGAGTGCTGTCTCTTGTGTGTGGTGCGTCCAGAGCTGTGCAAGAAACGCTTCCGTCTAGGTTTCCCTGCCCTCCTTGGCTTTTCCTGCCTGCTTACACCCCTGTTCCCTGATCTGCCCCTGGGCTCCTCGGCAGGCTCCACGCATGGCACCTTTCACTGGCCTCTAGTAGCAAGCTAGGCAAATGAGAGGCTATGTGTGGAATTTTGGGACGTCACATTAAAATCTTACACACACACACACACATCTTAAAACACTGTAATCCCAGCACTTTGGGAGGTGGGAGGATCACTTGAGTCCAGGAGTTTGAGACAATTCTGGGCAACATAGGGAGATTCCTATCTCTACAAAAAAATTTAAAAAAAAATCCGCTGGGTGTGATGGTGCCTGCCTGCAGTCCCAGCTGCTCAGGAGGCTGAGGCGGGAGGATCACTTGAGCACATGAGGTCCAGACTGCAGTGAGCTGTGATCGTACCACTGTACTCCAGCCTGGGTGACAGAGTGAGACCCTGCCTCAAAAAAATCCACCATAAAACAGCAAAAGTGGTTTAAAAATTTGTATCCTCCTTAGAGCTCCGTCCGTAAAGGCAGCGTCTTACTGCTTGAATGGCTGTGAGTGTCTTGGCATGAGCTTCAGGTACGCATACTGCGGGTGTCTGTGCACCTGGGAGCTGAAGTGGCATCTGTGTGTTCATTCCCAGTCACTCAGCAAGGCCTGCTCCATCTGGGTGGGGCCCTCTGTGGGGCAGGACCAACTCTGCTAAAAGGGTCAGTTATGCTGAGGCCACATTAACCTTTCTCTGGACAACGTGAGTGGCTTTTGCAAGTTACCACTCCCAGGAAAGCCTGTGGTAGCCAGGAATATCGGCCCTGTGGTGGGTGCATAAGGTCAAAGATGACTCCCGTTTCTTTTTTTTATTTTTTTGAGACCGAGTTTTGCTCTTGTCACCCAGGCTGGAGTACAGTGGCGCAATCTCAGCCTACTGCAACCTCTGCTTCTTGGGTTCAAGCTATTCTCCTGCCTCAGCTTCCCAAGTAGCTGGTATTACAAGCGCATGCCACCACACCCAGCTAATTTTTGTAGTTTCAGTAGAGATGGGGTTTCACTATGTTGGCCAGGCTGGTCTCAAACTCCTGACTTCTGGTGATCCACCTGCCTCAGCCTCCCAAAGTGCTGGGATTTACAGGCATGAGCCACTGCACCTGGCTGCTTCCCATTTTAACTGAGTCATTTCTAGGTACCATCCACACTCCTGGCTTCTGTCTTAAGCAAGGATCCTTTTTGAGCAAGGATCCTTTTTGCTGTCTTCAAATAAATAATAGGAATCTGGCATGAAGGAATATGAAACAGGTGGTGTCAATATTCTTAACTTTACATCCAGTAATGGAAGGCTTCAGATTTAACATTAGCTCTTGCTTAAGCTGATCTCGGATTGCTAGCCACTTGGGTTTGGCTTGCTCGTTTGCTTTTTGTTTAACCTTGGAGGATGAAGTTTGTTTCATTGCTGCTGGGCATGCGTTCCAGTGCTGGGGGCCTGCTTCCCTTGAGGGTCGTTTTAGATGAGAAAGACCTCTGTGCCAGGAGACAAAACCAAATACGGGGGCGCGAAGAGATCTCTACACTTTGGAGTATTTATGGTCAAGAGCAGTTCTTTGGAGCTCTCTTTTCCTGAGATACCTGTGTAGATATAGAGGGGACCCTGCCGAGCTCTGCAGACAGTGGCATGGTGGCTCCAAACTCCGCCTCCTGACTCCCGGCCCAGTGCTCTTACCACAGGGTCAATGGGAATTCAAGATACTGATTTTTTTTTCTCCCGACTGTGACCACAGGACTGCAGGATTCTGTAAGCCGGGTTTTAACACCTCCTTAGAGCCAGGCCAGGGGAATTCTTACTATTCCAAAATCCATTACAAACTTCATTGAGTCTTTTTGGAAATAGGAGCTCCCAGAGCAGCTGAAGATAGGTGACAGGAAGGAGAGGTGGCCTTGGCAGACCCATGGCCCCCGAGAGACAAGCCCAGTGCCCAGTGCCGTTGCAGCCTCCTTGGCTTCCTGCTGTGTGTGGGGATGACCCTAGCACCCTGTGTAGGCTCCAAGTGGAAAGGATCCCGTTGTTCCATTCTGTCTCCTCTTTTCCTGTCTGATGTCTGCCTGTCTCTCCTCCCTCCGCCCCCGGGTGGAACTGTGTGGCACTCACATGTTCTCTGTGGCCTCCACAGTGGACCGCATCATCGGCCTGGACCAGGTGGCCGGCATGTCGGAGACAGCGCTGCCTGGGGCCTTCAAGACGCGGAAGGGCATGTTCCGTACCGTGGGGCAGCTATACAAGGAGCAGCTGGCCAAGCTGATGGCCACGCTGAGGAACACCAACCCCAACTTCGTCCGCTGCATCATCCCCAACCACGAGAAGAAGGTGCGGCTGCCTGGTGGGGTGACCCAGGCAGGGCACTGTGGTGGGGTGGGGCGCTCAGCCCTTGTCTGTCTCCCCAGCAAAAGCAACCCTCCAGCCCCGCAGCATGCATTAGAGCCCTCAGCCATGTCTCTGCAGGGTGGACCTCGGCTCACTCAGGAGATATGCTGCATTCATAGCGTGCTCTTCCTCTTGCTGACATTGGCTCGCTGGAGCCTCTCCCAGACCTGGATTCTTTGACTTAATAGTCAAAACCTGTGTGCTGCAGCGACTCCCTCTCTTGAACTCTTGCCCTGTCAAGGTCACAGGAGTTGCCTGACCTTTCTCTGACTGTCCTCGGCACAGAAGCCAGACCGCATGTGTGCGTTTTCTTCCTAGGCTGGCAAGCTGGACCCACATCTCGTGCTGGACCAGCTACGCTGCAACGGTGTTCTCGAGGGCATCCGCATCTGCCGCCAGGGCTTCCCGAACAGGGTGGTCTTCCAGGAGTTTCGGCAGAGGTAAGCCAGCGCCTGGAGCCCGCTTCTCCTGGCCCGGCTGTGTGTGCAGTGAGTCCCAGAGCTGGGCTGGTCCCTGGCACGGACCTGTCGAGAGGGAGCTGCGTCCTCCATCCACATAGAACTGAGTCTGGCCAGCTTTTCCCACTTCCTTCTGAACTCTTCCACCCTTTGCATGAGAGGAGACATCCCATTTTCATACTGAAATCCAGGTCGTCATCATCATGTTGACTTTTGCTCCTAGGAAGTGCAGGCCCTGGTGCTATCTGCTATAGGTAGAGGAGCTATGAAAAGAAATGCAAAAGAATCAGCCAGACCTAGTGTAGATGACCGGATGATGGATGCAGCAAACCACCATGGCACGTGTGTGCCTATGTAACAAACCTGCACGTTCTGCACACACCCCAGCACTTAAAGTATAATAATCACATAAAAAAGAATCAGCCGGAGACTGGGATATTACAGGAACTCTGTGGAAGTGAAAGTCAAAGGCGGTGTGACACCTCCCTCTTTCTCTAATGACTGTGCTGAGTATCAGTGGCTGTCGGGATGCAGCCCTTTATTTATTTTTTGGGCCATCCCTGTTTATTAGCAGCTCCCTGCAGCATCCCAGGGAAGCTGTGTGAGCGTGGCTGTCCCTGGGTAACAGATGAGGATCCCAGGCAGTTAGCAGTGAGTGAGCCCAACCCAAAGCACGCCCTTGAGTGATGAAAACGGTCCTACATGAGTTTCCATTCACTTTCTGAAAAACACCAAGCTTTCCTGGTGTCATTTAGCCTAAGAAAAGAGCAGGGTGGGGGTTTCCCTGTGTCTTCTTTCCTTAGGCAAGTTTGTGTAAAGAATTCTATGTCTGCTGCACTGTAAGAATGATCTTAACCTCTCGCCTATATTCCAGGCACGTGGAATTGAGGCAATGGGTAAAATGACCAGGCTTCTCTGTCCTTCCTCAGATACGAGATCCTGACCCCAAACTCCATTCCCAAGGGCTTCATGGACGGGAAGCAGGCGTGCGTGCTCATGGTGAGTTGAGCTGCAGTCCTGCTGCTCTGGATGGGTGGCCCCTTGGCTGGGGAGTGCCCCCGTGGCCAGGGCCCCGCCTTGCTATATTAGCACCATGTGGTGGGTGGATGCCCAGGCTGTCCCCCTTCCGATGCTCCAGGTCTGACTCTGCCAGGCAATCTATGCAGTAGCCCCTTGGCCTCAGATAGCCAGGGTTGGTGTTTGACACCAGGGTGGTGTGGAGGAGACGGGAACGGTGGGCATGGCCAGGCTCTGATGTGGGATCACGGCCTCTTCTGTGATCTCCTGCTTTCTTGCTCATGGGCCTGACTCTACACCCAGCATGGTGAGCAAAGTAGCTCACAGCCAGGGCAGTAGGCCTGCTGCGCCGTGATCTGGGCTTCCCCTCCCTCCCTCCCTACTCCCTACTCCCAGCTCTAGTGCAGTGCTCTGAGTTCTGGTTGAATGAATCCCCTGCAGTGACTCAGAGCCAACCCTGGTCTGTTTTTTCCCTTCCCGGCATCCTGTTTTTTCTGGCGTGTCCAGGGTTAGCAGCCGCCACCTTTGGCCTCGTTTTACTTCGCATTCTTTCTAAGAATCGGAAAGCATTGGCTGCAGAGTGGGGTGTTGGCGGGAGGAAAAGAGAAGGAAAATTCAGCACCTACTATGTGCAAAGCCTGCATTCATGACAGGGAAGTTGGGGACGAGAAGTAGGAGGGAGAGGAGATGGCTTTCTGCTCTCCTGATACTCATCAGCCAGTGGGAAGAAGGATGAAGGGCGCACCTCCAGCTGTGTCTGGGCCACCCCTTCATGGAGCCAGGTAAACAGCTTACTCCTCCCACCTAGATCAAAGCCTTGGAGCTCGACAGCAACCTGTACCGCATCGGCCAGAGCAAAGTCTTCTTCCGTGCTGGTGTGCTGGCCCAC
This sequence comes from Leontopithecus rosalia, assembly GCA_028533165.1. Taxonomy (NCBI): domain Eukaryota; kingdom Metazoa; phylum Chordata; class Mammalia; order Primates; family Cebidae; genus Leontopithecus; species Leontopithecus rosalia. The sequence goes on along the minus strand of JAPYYA010001931.1, from coordinate 8,280 downwards.
TTGGAGGAGGAGCGGGACCTGAAGATCACGGACGTCATCATAGGGTTCCAGGCCTGCTGCAGGGGCTACCTGGCCAGGAAGTGAGTCCCAGGAGATACTCCTGCCTGACACCCCAGGCCTTGCCACGCCCTTCTGTTGCCAAAGAGCATGTAGCAAGCTCTGGTCTAGGACATCCCGCTGCAGCCAGTCACGTGCTTGTTGGGGAGGCCCACGTGGCTCTTTCTGCCCCTGCTCCTGGATTTCTACCTCTGAGGAATAGAATTGGGCAATTCTCTCTCTCTCTCTCTCTCTCTCTCTCTCTCTCTCTTTCTTTCTTTCTTTCCATCTCTTTCTTTTTCTTTCTTTCTTTTTTCTCTGATGGACCCTCACTCTGTTGCCCGGAGTGCAGTGGTGCAATCCTAGTTCACTGCAACCTCTGCCTTCCAGGTGCAAGTGATTCCCCTGCCTCAGCCTCCTTAGTAGCTGAGGTTATAGGTGCGTGCCACCACAGCTGGCTAATTTTTGTATTTTTACTAGAGACAGGGTTTCTCATGTTGACCAGGCTCGTACTCCTGACCTCAGGTGATCCAGCTGCCTCAGCCTTCCAAAGTGTTGGGCTTACAGGCATGAGCCACTGCGCCCGGCTGAATCAGGCATTTCTGATTGAGGTTTAGAGTGATGCATGGGAAGAGGGTGGCTGTACTTGGATTTGTGTGCCTGAAAGGTCCTGCTTGTCAGGACTCCTCACTGTGTCACCCTTTTGGGGACAGCACCCAGAGCTTGCCTGTCCCTAAAGGGCTCTGTGGTTCCAGAGGAGCAGGCCATCCTTAAGTCCAGAGCGACTCCCTGGGGAGTGAGGGCTCCCCTGCTGCAGGACAGCGGGTGTAGGCACTGCATACTCGTCCCCTTGTGCTCCAGGATGAGGGTCCCAGCTGGCACGCCGGGCTCTGGGAGATGGAGCCTGCATGTGTGGCATTTGCACAGATGGGGCCTTGTTTATCCACAAGCCCTCCAGCTGACACCTGCAGCCCACCTTTGCAGAACATCAGCTCCTGACGTTCTCCCACCAAACAAAAGCTCAGATAGGGGACAGCACAAAGGGTGGGAAGCTGAAGTCCAGTCACCTGGGGCCAGTTGGCTTCAAGACCCGGAGTCATGCTCAGTCCCCACACTGAGTAGGATCTGTGGTTACTTCACATGGGCCTTCATCTCCATGGCCTCCTCTGTGGAGGGATAGTCTGATGACCTAGGTCCCCTGCCCACTGTAAGATTAGTGCCTCTTGGGTCACACAGTCCGTAAGTGGGAGGAACATATCTCAATCCCAAGGCCAGGCCCCCTCCCTGAATTTCTTTCTTGAGGTGCCCCAGGCAGGGGTAGAGACCCCCCCAGAAAAGCCTTGAGGACAAGGCCTGGACTGTTACGTCGGGTCTGCTGTCCACTGCCCCGTGGTGCTGACCCTGTTCCTCATCCCACAGAGCATTTGCCAAGCGGCAGCAGCAGCTAACCGCCATGAAGGTTCTGCAGCGGAACTGCGCTGCCTACCTCAAGCTGCGGAACTGGCAGTGGTGGCGGCTTTTCACCAAGGTGAGTGCTAGGAGGGCCTCTGGAGTAGTTGGGACTACAGGTGCACACCACCACACACCTGGCTAATTGTAGTTTTTGTTATTGTTTGTTTTTTTTGGAGACAAGAGTCTCACTCTGTCACCCAGGCTAGAGTGCAATGGCATGATCTCGGCTCACTGCAGCCTCCGCCTCCTGGGTTCAAATGCTTCTCCTGCTTCAGCCTCTAGTGGCTGGGATTATAGGCGTGTGCCACCACGCCCACCTGATTTTTGTATTTTTAGTAGAGACAGGATTTCACCGTGTTGGTCTGGCTGGTCTCGAACTCCTGACCTTGTGATCTGCCCGCCTTGGCCTCCCAAAGTGCAGGGATTACAGACCTGAGCCACCGTGCCTGGCAATTTTTGTATTTTTTTGTAGAGGTGTGGTCTCACTATGTTGCCCAGGTTGGTCACAGGCTCCTGGGTTCCAGTAGTCCTCCCACCTCAGCCTCCCAAAGTGCTGGAATTAGAGGCATGAGCCACTGTGCCTGGACCTTTCTGATTTTTATTAGAGACAAGACAGTGATAGGTCTCACTATCTTGCTCAGGCTGGCCTTCCTGGCCTTAAAAAAAAAATCCCTTTATTTTTAAACTTGTCTAGGCTGCTTTGTGTATAATACATAATTTATTGTAATTGCAGAAAGCCAGCTAACAAATACAAGTTAAATAAAAGCTCGTCCATAAGCCCTTCACCCAAAACCAGCAGCATCCTTTACTTGAGTGTTTGTTCTCTCGCGCTCTTTCTCACTGCCTGTCAAACCTCAGCTATGTAAACCGTAAACGATCCTCCATCGCTGAGTTTGACTCATATAAACAGTGCTGTAGTTTGCACGTTCCGTTTACAATTCCTTCGTGAGCATCGTTTTTTTAGAGGTAGTGTACTATTCCCAGGGGGACACGTCATTATCTGGGTACTGTTTTAGAGGTGGGTCCTTCCTGGTTTTCATGCTATTATGAGCACTGCTGAGGTGAATACCTTCACGCACACGCACGGACAGTTTCCCTGGAATGTAGTTGGCAGCGGGTCAGAGGCCCATGGTACAGAGCGCCAAATCGATTTCCAGAAAGGCTGTGCCCACTTGCAGCTGCCCCCACCATGTGTCTTCTTCTTGTCCCCACTGTCATGTTTCAGAGGTGAGGGAGCAGCCTCATACCTGTTGGCAGAGGTGGGCATCTTCCACCCGAGCATGTTTCTACCTCCACCTCCTTTCCCAGGTCAAGCCACTGCTGCAGGTGAGTCGGCAGGAGGAGGAGATGATGGCCAAGGAGGAGGAGCTGGTAAAGGTCCGAGAGAAGCAGCTGGCTGCGGAGAACAGGCTGACAGAGATGGAGACCCTGCAGTCTCAGGTGGGTGTCTGCGCAGGCTCCGTCCAGGTTGCCCTGCCGCCTGCCTAGTACTGTCAACCTCCTGGCCATCAGTAGGTATGGCAGGCTGGCAGCTTCAATTACTATAGGAGTTTATAACAGCTGCATTCCCTGTTACTGTAGGAACAGAGATCAGTCTCTGCAGACCCCATTTGGGGTTATGTGATGTAGGGAGGCCACCTAATAGGATGGAAAGTTCTCCAGCGTTGGGGTCAAGCCCATTTCCCGGTGTGGCGCTTGGTGTGGCGCTCATGGGGTAGTGAAAAGTAAAAGACAGGATGTCTGGAAAGTGTGTGGAAGCTTCAGAGCTCTCCAGATGAAAGCTACTCTTGTCTGCGTGTTCCTTTCCTGCTGGGATCCTGAGCCACAGCACCTGTCCTAGAGGATGGAGTGTCTTGAGGGTGTTGCGAGGAGCTTGTGTTTTCCACTTGTTTGCAGCTCATGGCAGAGAAATTGCAGCTGCAGGAGCAGCTCCAGGCAGAAACCGAGCTGTGTGCTGAGGCTGAGGAACTCCGGGCCCGCCTGACCGCCAAGAAGCAGGAGCTAGAAGAGATCTGCCACGACCTGGAGGCCAGGGTGGAGGAGGAGGAGGAGCGCTGCCAGCACCTGCAGGCGGAGAAGAAGAAGATGCAGCAGAACATCCAGGTGCCTGCCCGCTGTGCCCAGGGAGGGGCGGGGACTGAGGGGCGGGACGGGGCAGAGGAGCAGGGACCAGAACCTTGGGAGAACATGGAATCAGGGTCGTCCGAGGAGGCCAGCTCCTCAAGCTGTCTGCTTGGGGCACTCAGTGAGGGGTGTTCTCTTTGGGCTGGTGGTCTGTGATGTGTGCCTCTAAAATCTCCATGAGCACTGCCTGGGCCAGCATCGAGGCAGATTTGATCTCCCTGCCATCAGCCCTAGCCCTGGCTAGCTGGAATTGTGCAGGACCAGCAGCTCCGCCTCCTCCCTGTTCCATGGGTGGGAGCGTGCTCCAGGAAACCCTTCAGAACATGGCACCAGGGTTCTGGCCCCTTGTCCCAGTTTGAAATCTGGAATCCTGCACATAGGGCTTGGGCCCCGCCTCAGCTGTGGGCCCTGGTCTCATGGATCTTGCCGTTCCCCACCTCAGCCATGGCCCTGGGCTCACAGATCTGGCCATCCTCACCTTGGCGTGGCCCTGACCGTCGGACCTTGCTGCTTTTGCCTTGGCCATGTCCTTGGGCTTGCTGTCCTCACCATATCTCTGGCCCTGGCAGGAGCTCGAGGAGCAGCTGGAGGAGGAGGAGAGCGCCCGGCAGAAGCTGCAGCTGGAGAAGGTGACCACCGAGGCGAAGCTGAAAAAGCTGGAGGAGGAGCAGATCATCATGGAGGACCAGAACTGCAAGCTGGCCAAGGTAAGGCCTGTGGCCGCCACCTGCTGCCATTCCACAGGGCCTGTGGGTGGGAGAGTGTGGTCGCCCTGCAGGGCTTTAGCCCCCCACTGCTGCTTCCTGTCTCTTCTGCCTGCAGCATGGGGGCTTCTGCTCAGCTACAGGTGCTCCCTGGAGGTCCCATGGCCTTAGTGGAGAGATTTTTCTCATAAATTGAAGGGGCCCTGGGAAAGGGTTTGTCCTTTCCCCTCTGGAAAGCTCTTTGCCAGCTGTGAGACCTGAGCCTCTGTAAAGGTGGCCATGTGTGCAGCATTGCAGGTGTTGGTCACTGTGGGGTTAGGGGCACCTTGGTGGCTCTATGTTGAGATGTGGGGTACTCCTCCTCCGCTGTCTCTGGACGGCAGGTGTTCCTCCTGAAAACGAGTTGTGTCCCTCTCAGTGTCTACCCAGGGAGTAGATGGCAGTCGGGGAACGAGTTAGAGGAGAAAGCAGGAGAAGGCAGCCTCCCTACCTTTTGGGGCTCCTGTGTTCTCACCAAAGGGTGGGAAGGCTGAGGGGGCAGGGTGCCCACCCGGGACTGGGACGAGGGGACTGAGATGCTTGTGCTGAGCTGTGACACCTGGGCAGGGGTGTTGCGGGGGCCACACAGGGCAGAAGGCAAGGAGAGCAGCCCGGGGCACTGCGGGGCTGAGGAACAGGGAGGCCATGGTGCACTTGGCAGGTGAGTGGGGCATGGAGAAGATGGCCTGGCCTGGTGGCGCAGGTGAGCGCCGTGTGGCAGCCTCTTGAAGGCATGGAGCCAGCTGTCCCTGCTGATACTAGCTGTCCCCTGGAAGCCTTTCTCACCCAAGCCCATGGGGTCAGGGTAAGGGCCTGGGCACCCACATTTTCTGATTCTGAGGAAGCATACCTTGCTGTTGCAGGAGAGCTGGTGACCTTTCAAAGTCACCCTTTATTCCAGGAAATGCTAATGAATTTGATCAGGTGTCTACAGCCCTCTCCATTCAGCCCAGAATTTCCTGGCGAGTCATGCTTTGAGGAGAGCCAAAGTGTTCTGTGCTCTACCGATGCTAAAGGCTGACTTACCTCCCTCTCCCCAGGAAAAGAAACTGCTGGAAGACAGAATAGCTGAGTTTACCACCAACCTCATGGAAGAGGAAGAGAAATCTAAGAGCCTTGCCAAGCTCAAGAACAAGCATGAGGCAATGATCACTGACTTGGAAGGTGAGGGGGGCTGGTGGGCAGGGCTGGCCTGTGACCAGAACACTGAGGCGTCCTCAGCTCACAGGTGAGCCTGGACCACACTGCAGCACTGGCTGCTGCCGTTCATACCTGAGGTCAGCAGGTCGAGGGGAGCTGTGTCTGGTGCCGGTGGGAGCTTGGGCTTCCAGGCCCCTGTTGCTCTGTGGCTAGATGCTCCCCAGCGTGAAACATGTTAGGAGGAGAGCCTTGGTGTTCCCCTGTTGTCATGCACCGTGGGTTTCAGGAGCTTCTGAGGCTTCCAAGGAGCCTCTGGTTTTGGCCTAGAGGACTCACTAGCTCTGTCACTGACGAGCTGGTTCAGCTTACACCTTTTACTTAAGCTCCAAGTGGACACAGTGCTAGGGTGTCTGTGAGGATTTCATTAAATACATGTGAACACGTGTACCATAAAGTGCTAGACGGATACTACGGGAACTCACTGCTTGACTTGCGGCAGGGCGACAAATCCTGCCTGGTCTCTCTGTGCCCTGGGCATCTGTGGCAGGAACGGGGGACTGGGGTAGAAGCACAGGTCTGTGGCTGTCTGAGGACCCCCGTCTCTGCCTCTTGAGAGGAGTGGACAGCTGGGGAAATAGGAGAACGCAGACTATGGTGGGAACTCTGAGCTCACACCAGGGGAGGGAGGCCAAAACCCGACCACTGGGAGGATTTTCCCCAGCTTGGTTTTACCGCCCTGTCCGGCCCCATCACATCTGCAGGAGATGAGGTGAGTTTAAGTCATCCAGTGGAAGAGAGGTCGAGACACAGAGAGATCTCTTCCCCAACAGATGCCCTCCCTCACATGGGAGGGGCCCGGAAGACTCAGTCATCCAGGAGTCTAGGGGTGGTGCCCACCAGATGGACAGACACGAAAGGTTGACACTGATAAGCACTAACACAGATACGGAGCTGTCAGAGCACACACAGGCTGCTGCTGGAACTGCAAACTGGTAGACAACGTCAGGGCGATCGGGCAGTCCTAGCGAGGTTGAAGTGGGCATGCCGGTTCCGTCTGTCACTCTCAGTCATGTGCACTTAGAGTGAGCAGGGCGCTCGCAGCGGCATTATCAGAGCGTGCAATGAACACAGCCCATGCCTGCCAGCTGCAGGACGGGTATATAAAAAGTTGTGGTGTGTGCCCATCATGGAATGGTAGGCAAATGTCCATACACATCTATTCCGGCGAAACTTCACAGGCTAAATCTCAAGATGGTGAGATGGGGTGGCAGAAGCCCAGCAGGGAATGACCATTGCCGACCTTAGATGGGCCAGGCACTGTTGTCGATGCTTTTTAAGATGTGACTCACTGGCGCCTCACAACAGCCCAGTGAAGTAGGTCATCGAAGAGGTATCGACATCACAGAGTTACAAAGCTAGACATTGAGCCCTGACTCTGCAGTTCCAGCTGTGGAATTCACACAAGGCAGTTCCATTACATAAGTTCCGATTCACACAAAATTGAACATAGTTTTTAAAGATACAGACATGGTACAGCCTTCAAGGAAAAAGGGAATTATGAACGTCAGCTTTAGGAGAGTACGTAAGTACTTAACTCCTGGCAGGAAAGGACAAGGGGTGAGGTGGAGAGTGACACACCAGGGGCTGGCAGTTTGCAAGGATGTCCTCTTCCTGCATCTAGGAGTTGGGTGCAAGTGTCTGTTTATTTGTGATGCCTTGAGCCTTACACACTTTTCTTTTTTTTGTTTTTTTTTTGTTTTTTTTTGAAACGGAGTTTCGCTATTGTTACCCAGGCTGGAGTGCAATGGCACGATCTCGGCTCACTGCAACCTCCACCTTCTGGGTTCAAGCAATTCTCCTGCCTCAGCCTCCCGAGTAGCTGGGACTACAGGCACACACCACCATGCCCAGCTAATTTTTGTATTTTTAATAGAGACGGGGTTTCACCTTGTTGACCAGAATGGTCTCGATCTCTTGACCTCGTGATCCACCCACCTCCGCCTCCCAAAGTGCTGGGATTATAGGCGTGAGCCACCGTGCCTGGCCCCGCCTTACACACTTTTCATAACGAGGACTCAGTATTTCATATAAGTAATTAACCCAGAGACAAGAACCCAAGGCACTGAGGGCTGTGTGGGTTCCCCTCCTTGCAGAGCGCCTCCGCAGGGAGGAAAAGCAGCGGCAGGAGCTAGAGAAGACACGCCGGAAGCTGGAGGGAGACTCCACGGACCTCAGCGACCAGATCGCCGAGCTCCAGGCACAGATTGCGGAGCTCAAGATGCAGCTGGCTAAGAAAGAAGAGGAGCTCCAGGCTGCCCTGGCCAGGTGAGGCCCCCACCTGCCCGCTGAGTCCAGATGGCCGGGACAGCCCTTTCTGCTTGCTGCTGGCCCTGGTTCTCTGCACCAGTGAGCTGTGAGCATTCTTTCCCCTATTGTCTTAGAAGAGCCATTAATTTCATAGCAAAACAGTTCTTGTGCATTCAGGGCACAGTGAGGTACCTCATTTGTCTTTTGTTTATTTGTTTATAATTTGAAAAAAGTCATCCACAGCTCTATCACCCACCTACAACAGTCCTTTCCTTTCTCTTTTTTTTGAGATGGAGTTTCGCTCTTGTTACCCAGGCTGGAGTGCAATGGCGCGATCTCGGCTCACCGCAACCTCCGCCTCCTGGGTTCAGGCAATTCTCCTGCCTCAGCCTCCTGAGTAGCTGGGATTACAGGCACGCGCCACCATGCCCAGCTAATTTTTTGTATTTTTAGTAGAGACGGGGTTTCACCATGTTGA
>JAPYYA010001930.1:0-14590 GCA_028533165.1 Leontopithecus rosalia | reverse complement strand
TATTCTTCAGTTCCATTAATTCACTTATATTCCTCTCTAAATTGTCTCTTCTCATTAGGATTTCGTCAAACCTTTTTTCATTTTTTATTCCATAAACAGCGTGTTTATCTTTGAAGTTCAACTGCAGTCTATTTTATATCCTCCATTTCTCTCCTCATCGGGTTGGTGTTTTTTTTTAATGTCCTTGTATATATTTTTTCTGTTTATAATTGCATTTTTAAGGTTCTTCTCTTTGATTCCCTTGCTTTCTGTCATTTCTGCAACCGTTGTTTAATTTTTTTCTGCTGACTTTAGTCATAGTTTTTTTTTCTTTTTCTTTGCATTCCTTGTAATTTTAATTTGAGTGCCAGACATTGTGAATTTTCCATTTTTCAGGTGCTGCTTTTAGTTGTATTCATTTTTTAAAAAATTGGATTTTCTCCTGGTGTGCAGGTAAGTAACTTGTAGATTAACTGAACTCTTTAGAGGCTTGCCTTTATCCTTTGTTCTGGTGGATCCAGAGCAATCTTTATTCTGGGACTTATTTATTTCCACTAATAAGGCATTCTTACTCTTCTTCAGTCTCTTTCCAATGCACCATGTATTACAAAGTCTATGCACTCTGGCTGATGAAAACATAAACTCTTCTTAGCCATGTGTGAGCTCTTAAAATTGTTCATCCCACATTATTTTTCTCATGCCTTGAGTTATTTCATTTGTGCTAAGATGGATGCTACAGCCAAGATCAGAGGATTCCTCTGCAGGTCTTCAGAGCTATCTGTTTTTGTAATTCTCTCCTCTCTTTTACCAGGGTTTACAAATTCTAGCCCTCTGAGCATCACTAAACTGCTTTTTTATCTCCTCAACTCAGCATGACTCCCCGGCTCTGTTTAGGTACCCTTTTCCACTACTGGAACTGAGACACTTTCTGTAAGCAGCAAGCTAGTCTTACCTCATTTGCTTCTTTCTCTTCAGAATCATAATCCAGTGTTGTCTGTTTTGAAATTTCTGAAAACTTCTGTTTTATATACATATAGAGACTTTTTTAAGTTATTATAGTAGAGCAGTTTCTGTAGCAGTTACTGTTTCATGGGCATAAGTAGAACTAAGCTGATTTATGATCCCTTTTGTTAAGAAATGTCTTTCTAGTCACTTCCTGCTTTAAGACCTTAATATTTACTGAGCTATGAAACTAATAAGGAATTCTAAGCATTCAGTAAATATTTACTGAGCTATGAAACTAATAAGGAATTCTAAGCATTCAGGTAAAAGCAAACTGTTTAGTTATATACTTGGTGATGCAGAAAAGGTTTTGTTTCTTTCCTATCTAATCTTCCCTCCCCCTCATTTGTTGGATTTTCAGCATGTCTGGCTGAATGGCTTTATCTAAGTGTTCAGTTTCTGCTCCTTCTTGGAAATCTACCAGAATGCCTCAATTGTTTCTGAGTGTTTTTGCCTTCCTCTTTTGAGAGACAGTCACTATAAACAAATTAGAGAAATGTTTTATAGTAAGGACTTATAGATAACATGCTATGAAACGCATCACTTTTTATTTACATTACATAGAAAAGCATTAAAACAACAGTGGGGCCTTCCTGGAATAGGAGCTTCAGATAATTCTGAGAATCCTGCATGCTGCTTTTTGGACATAAAAAGTAAGCATGTTCACTATACCTAGGTCTGTATTACATTTGTACATATATGTAAACACCAGTTCCCCTGATAACAAATATTACAAAAAGTGTTTAATAAGTGAAGACTTGAATCAAAGCTGTATGGAAAGATTATTTTCTCTTAAATGCTGATAAACTTGACTCAAAGGGACCATTTATTTGACTCAAGATTTGGTGTCTTTTTTTTTAATTAACTCTAAAGATTCAGTTTGTCAGATTGCATCCATAATTATTAATATTTTTTAAACCTTAAAGGTTCTCTTTATTTTTTGCCTTTTAAGGTTATACTCAATTCAGAAATTCTGCCTCTAGGAGACAAATTGTTGTACCTCGCTTAGCAGTATGTTTACCAAGACCTGTTAAATCTGACATTGAGGCAAAGCTTTGAAAAGTTAAATCTGAAAAACAAACTGCATCTTCTGGATTTTTTCAGATAGAATAAAAAACAAAATTCAATATAAGCTCTTAGTTTCCTCAATCTGATTTAAGATACATGTGAAAATCAAGAAAGGGACTGGAAACAAGGTACCCAAAATATAAATTATCTATATAATAATAATGATAAAATAGATTTTAAAGCAACAAAGATATAGTGGTAAAAGGATCAATGCAACAAGAAGAGCTAACGATCCTAACACCAGATACATAAGACCCATAAAGAGACTTAGACTCCCTAGACTCCCACACAATAATAGTGGGAGACTTCAACGTCAATATTAGATAGATCAACGAGACAGAAAATTAATAAGGATATCCAGGACTTGAACTCAGATCCAGAACAAGTAAACTTAATAAGCATTTATAGAGCTCTCCACTTTAAATACACAAAATATACATTCTTGTCAGTACCACATCACACCTACCCATAGGTTTAAATGAAATATTGATCAGCCATTATTAAGCACAATTATTGGCATAAAAGAGGTTTTCAATACCCATTTTTAGAATAAAGCAACATTCCCGTTCTCTCTCCCTCTTTTTCTTCCTCTTTCTTCCTCTCCTTCACTCCTTTTTCTTTCTTTCTTTCCTTCTCTCCTTTCAAAAAAAAAAAAAAACTTTAAAACCAGGCATTGACTTTTTCTCTCTACCTATGAACATTCTAGTTGGCATCTTCTTCTAGTATTAGGCTATTTCATCCACATTAAAGATCTGTTGTTTAGTGTAGCCACCTTCATCAGTGATCTTACCTAGGTCTTCTGGGAAACTTGATGCAGCAGTTTCTACATCAGCATCTGCTGCTTCACCTTGCACTTTTATGTTACGGAGATGGCTTTTTTCCTTAAACCTCATGAACCAACTTCTGCTAGCTTCCAACTTTTCTGAAAAAAAAAAAAAAGAAAAATGATTGCTAAATATTAGAGCTTTATCCTAAGCATTTCATGTATTAATTCATTTAATCTTTGTCCTATAAAGCAGATATTATTATTGTCCCTATGTTATAGACGAAGAGACTTCTTTTAAGTATCTTAACCAAGGATGTAGTATAGAATAATAGGATATCTGGTGGAACAAAAATCTGATTATACAAAACTAATTGTAGCATATTGTTAAAAGCAATTCTAATGAGAAAATATGCTTATAGAATGTTTAAATTCTGTGTTTTTTGTGGCTTGGGACAGTCTGTCACTGTGTAGCATGTATTTAGATAACTACAGGTCTCAAACTCCAGGGGCATTGAAGTTTGAACATTTCTTTTACTTGACCAATGCAGTGCTTTTTAAACATTGAATTGGATGGACTTAGGCATTTTCTGGTTGACCATGGTTTTCACAGCTCCCTGTAGCCTTATACCAAACCTCCTCATACATTAATCAAGGGCGAGAAGTACAGTAATGCCATGTTGACATTTTTCCAGATAACAAGACTTAGTTTAGGATGATGGATTGGAAAAGAGAACCCAGAAATAGCAGTCTTCAGTGTTTATAAAAATGTGATGTATGATACAGAAAGTAAGTCAGATAATTGGAAGCAAAAATGCTTCTGTAATTTATGCTAAGAAGAGTGTGTGTGTGTGTGTGTGTGTGTGTGTGTGTGTGTGTGTATTCCCCCACCTCAGTTCTAGCACAAAAATCAGTTTCAGATAGATTAATGATAAAAATTTGAGAAACAAGGTTCTAGGATTTTTAGAAGAGCAGGTGGGACAATAACTTCATGACCTTTGAGTAGAAAGTGAATTCTTAAGATTTACAAAAACAGCTGGGTACAGTGACTCATGCCTGTAATCCTAATACTTTTGGAGGCCAAGACAGGATGATCACTTGAGAATAGGAATTCAAAACCAGACTGGGAAACATAGCAAGGTCTTGTCTCTACATATGCATACATATATATTTATAAAAACAGTAAAAGAAAATATTGATACATATAGTTATACTAAAAGTAAAGACTTTATATTAAAATTGTGTATAAAAATAGAAGACAATCCACAGGTTAAGAGAAGATACTTGTAGCTTATTACTAATAATGGACTAGGATCCATGATAATATTTATAAAGAAATTTTAATTAATTAGAAAAAAGACAACTCAGTAGAAAAATGGGCAAAATCTTGAAGAGGCCCTGCTCAGAAAACAAAACTCAGATGATCAATATGTATATGAAGACATATTCAGCCTTATTGATAATCAAGGATATTCACTAACCATATAGTGAAATGTCATTTCACATGTTACCTTAACGAAAATTAAAAGAATACCAAATGTTGGCAAGGGTTTGGAGCAATGGGCTCTCTTCTACCCTCCAAAAGTACTAGTGGTATCATTTGTCTTTTGGAAAGCAGTTGGCAGTAATAAAATTGGAAATGTTTATTCTTAATATCAGTCGTGTGTGTGTGTGTGTCTACAAAAACTCTTAATATTACAGAAGTCATGTTTATAGCAACATTATAGTAGCTCAAAAATTTTAAAACTTAAATGTCCATTAATAAGAGATTGAATGGATTTTGTATATCCATATAGTTGAATACTATGTAACAGTGAAAAGGAAGGAGCTAGAGTTCCACATATTAACATGGGTGAATCTCACCCATGGTAATCTTGAATGAAAAAATCAGCTTGCAGAAGAATCTGCACATAAGATAACATTTGAAAGCATGCAAAACAATACTGTTTTATTAAGAATACATTCATATATTGAAATCATTAAATATAGAATGGTTATTACTTCTGGAAAGGAGAATAACAGGCAGTCAGTGGCAGGTTCCCAGTGGTTTAACTATATTGGTAATATGTATTTTTTTACATTTGGTGGTAGTACATGTATACCCACTACATTATTCTTGATAACCTTTTGAAGTCTTACATGTTTTACAGTAATTTTTTTTTTTTGAAATGAGGTCCCACTCAGTAACCCAGGCTATATTACAGTGGTACATGTTATCATAGCTCACTGCAGCCTCAAACATCTGGGCTCAACCTGTCCTCCCACCTCAGCCACCCAAGAAGCTGGAACTACAGACATGTACCACCATGCCCAGCTAATTTTCTTTTCCTTTTTCTTTTTTTTTTTTTTTTTTTTTGTGTGTGTGTGGAGATGGGGGGTCTCACTAAATATTGCCCAATCTGGTCTTGAACTCTTGGCTTCAAGCAACCCTCTTGCCTTGGCCTCCTAAAGTGCTGGGAGTACAGGCATAAGCCACTGCTCCTGGCCTATAATAAAAATTTTTTTAACTCAGTAGAACATCTGATCACATGGAAAGTTTAGAAACATATAAGGATGTTTTTCTTAAAATCTGCACAGGGAAAATAACTATTAGAAAACCCAATAAACAAAAATTAGTAGCAAGAGCAAACGTTGACCAGGCAGGATGGCTCATGCCTGTAATCTCAGCACTTTGGAAGGCTAAGGTGGGAGAATCACTTGAGCCTAGGAGTTTGAGAACAGCCTGGACCATATGGTTAAAGCCCATCTCTATAAAAAATTGTTTAAATAAAAATTGAAAGAAAAAAATGTATTTGTGATCACCATCATTACAGCATAATTAATAATTTTAAATCTTAGCATAATCGAATTTTGGTTATTACAGATTTAATTGTGGTACACATTAAGATATAAATATTGTGAATTTGACCCTCTAAGAGTACAGATGATAGAAGGTGGGAAGCAAAACTGGATAGAACTAAGAGGGAGCAGGAAGCAAGATCCGTTAAGTTCCTTAACGGAGAGGAAGTCAGAAGATGCTGCCTGTAATAAGGAAACAAGGAATAATGTCGGTTATTATTCGTCAAATAAATATGTAAGAAAGTGGCAACTATGTGAGGTAAAAGGTATATTGATTAGCTTGATGGTGATAATTGTTTCACAATTCATATATATATCAAAGCTTCAGTTTGTATACTTACGTACAATTTTTGTCAATAACTCCACCGGGGGAAAATGTTTCACTAAAATCACGATGCTAATGTTATGCTCCATAAAACTACAGAGGTAATCAATACAGATAGAAATAAAAGCTATATAAGTGTATTGGGAAGATGGAATGGGATAGGTAAGTTTGTTAAATTCTCATCTATCACAGCAGAAAACTGAGAGTGTGTTTACAACCCTTTATGACATAGTGGTAGAAGCATATTGTTTAGGGATATAATGACACTTAACAAGTGGAAGAAGTAGTACAAATGTTAAAAAGTAATTTGTTTCTAAAGATTTTTTAGTAAAAAGAGGAGTTGGGAGGAAATGAAACAAGAGAGGCTAATTGTGTGGACATGTCACTTTAATAATTTTAAAGTATTTTAACCACATTCTTTTGTGGATTTTTAAGTCATTGTAAAGCCCTAAGATTAGTTCTGAATTTGAAATATTGAAATATTCATTGCCATTGAAGGAGGTGAGAACTATGTGTGGTTCATGTTTTCAATCTCATTGTGAATATTGTGGATATAAGGAGTGCTGTGGAGCACCTTGACAAGGTTGGAGAGGTTCACTCACTTTAGAGGGATTTACACACTTGGCTGTCATCAAAAGTTTAGAAAATTTAGTCTCACATGTCAAATTTGAGAAAGTAGATGTTATTCTGAGTCATACATTCTGAAAATAGCTTATAATGGTAATGCAGGCAGAATTCTTTGCTATTGTGTAACATTGGGAACAGCGACACTATAATTAAGAGATAATAAAAGTGGAATTTTTTTCGATAAGACAGTGTCTCCTCCTATTAGAGAGCCAAGCAATTATTCTCAAAGTAGACTAAGATTTTCCCTGCCCTTCACACTTGGCTGTTCTCTGACAACAGGGTGTGTGACGGAGCAGTGGAGCACTTTAAGATGTTAATACAAGGCCGGCCAAATAGCAGCAGTGTGAGGGAAGCCATGTTAATGTGCAGGAGCACTTTATCATGTAACACTCTAGTTTTGATGGAATAGTATCTGTTTTAGATAGGAAATACCCCATTCACAATTCAAAATTTTGACTAAAAGATTAAATTCTAGGTTTTTACGTTCCATATTGATGGCTCATGTCTTTAAAATCCATGCTTTCCAGCAATAAATTTAGTTAAAACAGGTCCCCCCCACATCATTCTCCTCAGAAGCAAAACTCTTTTTTTGGTCGGGTATGGTGGCTCACGCCTATAATCCCAGCACTTGGGAGGCCAAGGCGGTTGGATCACGAGGTCAGGAGATCGAGACCATCCTGGTCAGCAAGGTGAAACCCCATCTCTACTAAAAATACAAAAATTAGCTAGGCATGGTGGTTCAATCCTGTAGTCTCAGCTACTTGGGAGGCTGAGGCAGGAGAATTGCTTGAACCCAGAAGGCGGAGGTTGCGGTAAGCCAAGATCATGCCATTGCACTCCAGTCTGGGTAACAACAGTGAAACTCTGTCTCACTCTGTTGCCCAGGCTGGAGTGCAATGGTGCCATCTCAGCTCACTGCAACCTCCACCTCCCAGGTTCAAGCAACTCTCCTACCTCAGCCTCCCAAGTAGCAGGGACTACAGGTGTGCACCACCATGCCTGGTTAATTTGTGTATTTTTAGTAGAGATGGGGTTTTGCTGTCTTGGCCAGGCTGGACTCAAACTCCTGATCCGCCCACCTCAGCCTCCCAAAGTACTGGGATTACATGTGTTAGCCACCATGCCTGGCCAGAAGCAATACTATTGACTAGGAATAATGGAATATAAACTGCCAATCTTATGGCACCAAAAACTCTGTGCTTAGAATCTCTGAAGTATTTTTCTGAAAGAGAAATGTACAGTCTTTATGGTACATGTGATTTTTAGAGGTTATTCTACTTTCACTGCTAACTCATTCTGTTTACCATTTGGGTTTAATTAACATTTAGGAGAAAGAAAAAAATAATTCTTTCATCCGTGTTTTGGTAATTTAATGCAGTATGTCAAATTCTTCAATAATCTGATGAAAATTTGAAATTAAAAATACCGTACTCATTTCCTAAAGGAATTAATCATGGGGATAATTTATATGTAAACGATGTTTTCACTAATGTTAATGGAAATATAAAACTCTGATACATTTTTTCTCTTTTTTTCTTTTGTGGAGACAGGACCTTGCTTTGTCGCACAGGCTATGGTGCAGTGGTGTGATCTCAGCTCACTGCAACCTCCACCTCCCAAGCTCAAGCAATCCTCCCACTTCAGCCTCCCGAGTAGCTAGGGCCACAGGCAATTGCTACCACACCACACTAATTTTTGTATTTTTTATACAGTCAGGGTTGTGACATGTTGCCCAGGCTGGTCTCAAACTCCTGGGCTGAAGTGATTCACCCACCTTGGCCTTCCAAAGTGCTGGAATTACAGGCATGAGCCACCATGTCTGGCCCTCCAAACTCCATAAAATATCTTAAAGAGGTTTATTCTGAGCCAGTGTGAGTGACCACAGCCTGGGGGAAAAAAAAATCACAAACCCGAGATCCCTTGAGTAAGTAGTTCCAAGCCAGGAGGCTACAGTTTGGTTTTATACATTTTAGGGAGATGAGATACAGGCAAAGACATAAATCAGTACATGGAAGGTATCCATTGGTTCAGCCCAAAAAGGTAGGCATCTTGAAATGAGGGCCTACGAGTTATAGGTGGGTTTTAGGGATTGCTGAGTTCATTGTCTGAGAGACTTAAGCTATTGTCTGAAGACTTGGTGTCAGTAGACAGGAATGCTTGAGTTGAGGAAGTTGTGGGAGCCAAGGCCTTTCTAATGTAGATGAAGCCTCATGGGTGGCAGCCCTCAGAGAAAACTAACTATAAATGCCTTTTTTCAGACTTTTAAGGTGTAAGGCTCTCAGCTGATCTCTCCTCCATTTGGGAAAGGCCTAGAAAGGGAAGGCCAGGCTGCATTAATAGCGATTCTCCAAAGATGTAAATTTTCCCCACAAAGGACTTCTTTGGAGGGTCATTTCAAAATATGTCAAAGAAATTTATTTTGGGGTAAAATATTCTTATTTCTTTCAGAGTCTGCTATCTGCAATGTGATGCTGTAACAGTCAGGTTGGGAAGTAGGCCACATTATACCAAGTTAATAAAAATCCGTGTAATGGAATTTTATGGTTAGGGGGTGACTTCACCCTTGCTCACAGGGCCACATCGCCTTAGGTCTTTTTTTTTTTGAGATGGAGTATTTCGTTCTTGTTGCCCAGGCTGGAATTCAATGGCACGATTTCACCTCACTGCACCCTCCGCCTACCAGTTTCAAGCAATTCTCCTGCCTCAGCCTCCCAAGTAGCTGGGATTACAGGCACATGCCACCATGCCCAGCTAATTTTGTATTTTTAATAAAGACAGGTTTCACCATGTTGGTCAGGCTGGTCTCAAACTCCTGACCTCAGGTGATGCACCCCACTTCAACCTCCCAAAATCGTGGAATTACAGATGTGAGCCAACACAGCTGGCTGGCCTTAGGTCTTGTTCCTAATCTGTTATCTTATTACCACACACAGTCTGTTTTGATCAGCCTTACGATCTCTATTGTAACCTTAATGCTGGATACTAGAGCCTGAACTTGAAATGTATATAAGAAGGTACATCTGACATCACCGCCCATCATGGCAGGAATTCAGTTGTTTAGGTTTCTTTTGGCCAAGACGGGGGTTCATTCAATTGGTTGGAGGGTTTAGGATTTGCTGTCTGTTTGTTTACACTAGATAGTACTGACCTAAGAATCTGAGCTTTGAAACAAGAAAGCTCATTGATTTATTTTTTAAAATACACTTTGAGGGCTGGGCGTGGTGGCTCACGCCTGTAATCCAAGCACTTTGGATGCCAAGGTGGGTGGATCACCTGAGGTCAGGAGTTCAAGACCACCCTGACCAACATGGTGAAACCCCCGTCTTTAATTAAAAAAAAAAAGGAAGAAAGAAAGAAAAAAATAAATAAAATAAAATACACTTTGAGTTCAAGTAGTATGCCAGTAATACTCTTGGTGAGGAGCAGAGATAAAGGATATGCCTGATTAGTTGTTCCTCAGCTAAGAACTGAATTACAAAAGGAAGGTTCCTAAAATCTTTGGACACAAAGGTCATGGATAAGTGTATTCCACCACAGCCTGAGCAACATAGTAGGACCCCGTCTCTACAAAATAAAAGAACAAAAAGCCTGACCTGGTAGCATACGCCCCTAGACCCAGCTACTCCGAGGGCTGAAGTGGGAGGATTGCTTGAGGCCAGGAGGTTAATTCTGCAGTGAGCCATGATTGCACCACTGTACTCCAGCCTGGGCAACAGCAAGACTCTGTCTCACAAAAAGAAAAGCAAAGAATATTCCATCAGAAGATGAAAAAAGCAAAAACCTTCAGGTGAGAGCAATCAAATGTAGCTAACACCTGTTAGGGTGTGTAGCACACTGCCTGGTACATAGAAAATAACATCATCATCAATACATCAATAACACAGTTGAATTGCCAATAAAATATTTAATAAGTAAAATATACAGCAATAAACTTTCATCATTTCAGTCACTTTTTTAAATGATATTGTTGACAAAAATGGTATTGTTGACAAAACAAAAGCCAAACTCTGTAAAATAATTGAAGAAGCTTATTCTGAGTCAAATATAAGTGACTATGGCCCATGACGTAGCCTCAGGATGACTTGAGAACATTTACCCAAGGTGGATGGGTTATAACCTGTATACATTTTTTAGAGACCAAAGTTACAGGCAAAGACATAAATCAACACATATAAGGCACACATTGATTCAGCCTGGAAAGATGGGATGTCTGGAAGAGGTGGCTTCCAGGTCATAGATGGATTCAAAATTTCCTAATTGGCAATTGGAAGAGTTATAGTCAGCATAAATAAATATTTGAGTTACGTTGAGCAGGCGGTGGGGTGTAGAGAATCCATGAGCCCCACACGTTGGTGCACCAGAATGTAGGGATCCATGAGCCCCACGTTGGGCACCAGAATATAGGGAGCCAGCCCTGTATCACCCATGGGTACCCCGAGTTCAGCGGCAACAAAGGACTGAGAAAAAGATTAAAAGTGGGACCAGTGGGCCATCACTTTATTACTCTGGAGGAAACAGTGAAGGCCCCGAGCTCTGATCATCTATATTATTTATTGGTTTATTGATTCCAATCACTTTGATGTATAGGGTAGGGGTAGAGTGGTAGTGGAATGAATTAGTGAGCCAGAGCAAGAACTGGTGTGTCATCCTAAGAATTGATAACAGTGGTGGTTTGGGAGATTCACAAAACGAGAACATGTGGTTATCTTTAGCTTATTATCTATGTACAGCTGATGGAACGTGGGCCTTACAAGGAGCCTACAAGTCTGGCTACGTCATAGTGCTTCGAAGGGTTTTTAGTCCTTGAGCGCAATGTTTATGGTAAGAGAGCCTAGTTCACCCTCCACCGGAACATGGGGCATGAAGAGGCCTTCCTCCTCAGAGGCCTCCTGCAGCCTTCCACAGTTTGTTGTTCCATGTTTATATGTTACTCATAATCAATTTATGTAGGCACTCTGTAAGTCCTTTCTCCTTTGCAGCTTTTCCCAACAGTGGGGTGCAAGCCAAGGTTCTTGTTATGTAGATGAAGTCTCTAAATAATAGACTTCAGAGTGAATATGTGACAAATGTCTCTTATTGGACCTTCAAGGATGTCGAACTCTCCAGAAAAGATTGGACAAGGGAGCGAGATTCTGTGTAAAATGCTGATTTCCCCCACTAGGGACAGCTTTGTAGAGCCATTTCAAAATATGTCAAAGAAAATGCATTTTGGGGTAAAATATTTTGATTTCCTTTAGGGCCTGCTATCCAACATGTGATGCTATGCTAAGTCAGGTTGAAATTTGGTATCTTATTGCTACTAATCTGTTTTTTCAGTCTCAGGATCTCCATTTTAATGTTAGTGCTGGTCACTTGTAGATAAACTCCAAAGGGAAAGGGCACAATGAGGCATGTCCAACACCTCTTTTCTATCACGGCCTAAACTGGCTTTTCAAGTTCCTTTGGAATCTCCTTTGCAAAGAGTAGGGTTCATTTAGGCAGTAGGAGGCTTAGAATTTTATTATGGGCTTACAACATATGATACATAAATAGAAATGTTTTTTTGGTTTGTTTTTTGAGACAGAGTTTCGCTCTTGTTGCCCAGGTTGGAGTGCAGTGGGGCGATCTCAGCTCACTGCAACCTCTTCCTGCTGGGTTCAAGCAATTTTCCTGCCTCAGCCTCTGAGTAGCTGGAATTACAGGTGCCCGTCACCATGCCCAGCTAATTTTTGTATTTTTAGTAGACACGGGTTTCACCATATTGGTCAGGCTGGTCTCAAACTCCTGACCTCAGGCGATCCACTCACCTCGGACTCCTAAAGTGCAGAGATTACAGGTGTGAGCAACAATAGAAAGTTGAAAAGTTGAAAATCAGTAGAAAAGTTGAAAATCAACAAGTATATCTCAGTTTGTTTAGCATCTGTGTACATAGTAAAATGATTAGAAGGTTATGTATTATAGGGGCCATCCAGGAAAAAACTTCCCCATTGCCCTCTGAATGTTCACTGAAAAATTAACTCATCAAAGGCAGATTAATTGGAGAAAAGGTATACATATTTATTAACAAGCTCCCAAGGGAAAATCATAGATTGATTACATAACCCTCAATGGAGCATAGAAGCTTTTACCTTATAATTGAAGTTACAGAAGGAATGGGGATTTGAATCAAAACAGATTATGTTAAGAGAGAAAGATGAAGCCTGGCTAGCAGAGATGTTCCTGTTGTGTAAATGAAACCTCACAGGTAGGTAGTATAACCTAGGCATGAGGAGAAAGAGAGTACATGGTGAATGTTTCTTTCAGAACCTTAAAGATATCCTCAATTAATCTTTCCCAGATCCAGACAGGGAAGGCCTCACAGAATGCCTGGCTGCATCAATACAGATTCTCTCTGCAGATGCAAATCTCCCCCACAAAAGATAGCTTTGCAGAGCGACTTCTGTTTGCAGGCCCTCTGAAGGGCCATCCTAAAATGTGTCAAAGAAATGTAGGTTCGTGTATTTTGGTTTTCTTCATTGGAGAACACTTGAGCACACTGGACATCTGATAAATGGAAGAAACGTGGTCTGAGTTGGGAAAAGCAAAGAGGTCCTCATCGAATAGCATGAAGACTGTTTTATGTCTCCTGCACCTGAGTGATAAGCCAAAGCCCTTGCCCTGTATTGAGGGCCAGTTTCACATAGCAGAAAGAAGAGCTTGAAGTCATTTTTGGAGCTCCTACCTTGGGGAAAAGCAAATCAGGCTGCTGTCATACTCGTTGGAGAGCAGATTCTGTCTGGAGGCTGCTCATCAGCCACTCTGAATTTTTTTAATTGACGTAGCTAAAGAGCTACATTTGCCCAGAGGCATTTTAAAGGTGCCAGTGGGCCTTGGGGCTGTTTTACAATTACAATACCTTATTTGAATTGCTAGTTGTAGAAATGCATGCTCAGCCAGGTCTTGGGCTCTGTTCTTCCCTGGCATCTATGGTGCTTCTGAAGTTGAGGAAACCAGATTTGGTGTCACTTGATAAGCCCACTTGTATGATTCAGCAGTTACCTGCCCTTCTCTGCTGTACTACAGTGATTTAACCTTATATTTATTTTAACACTTGTCTCTTAAAAGTTTTATAAAAGGTCTACAAATTGCTTTAGATATTATGAAAAAAATTATAGTATGCTTGATTTTATTGATCAGTGTTCACACCTTTCACATAAATGAAGTTATTGAATTTCAGGAACTTTTTGTTATGACCAGCTTTTAGAAGTAATAATTAAAAACAGCAAGTTCTCCAGCATATTTCTTTAGTCAGATGTAACTTATAAGAATTATCAACGATTGTATGGTTGTAGATATGTTGTGTTGCCTCTGATGCCTCTGTTCTGTTCCCTTGGTCTATATCTCTGTTTTGATACCAGTACCATGCTGTTTGGATTACTGTAGCCTTGTAGTATAGTTTGAAGTCGGTAGTGTGATGCCTCCCGCTGTGTTCTTTTTGCTTAGGATTGACTTGGCTATGCGGGCTCTCTTTTGGTTCCATATGAAGTTCAAGGTGGGTTTTTCCAGTTCTGTGAAGAAAGTCAGTGGTAGCTTGATGGGGATAGCGTTGATTCTGTAAATAACTTTGAGCAGGATAGCCATTTTCATGATATTGATTCTTCCTAACCATGAACATGGAATGTTTCTCCATCTGTTTGTGTCTTCTCTTATTTCATTGAGCAGTAGTTTGTAGTTTTCCTTGAAGAGGTCCCTTATGTGCTTTCTAAGTTGTATTCCTAGGTATTTTATTCTCTTTGTAGCAATTGTGAATGGCAGTTCGTTCTTGATTTGGCTCTCTTTGAGTCTGTTATTGGTGTATAGGAATGCTTGTGATTTTTGCATATTGATTTTATATCCTAAGACTTTGCTGAAGTTGCTTATCAGTTTCAGGAGATTTTGGGCTGAGACGATAGGGTCTTCTAGATATACTATCATGTCATCTGCAAATAGAGACAATTTGGCTTCCTCCTTTCCTGTTTGAATACCCTTTA
>JAPYYA010000193.1:0-17413 GCA_028533165.1 Leontopithecus rosalia | reverse complement strand
CCCCCCCCCAAAAAAAAAAAAAAAAAAAAATTAGCTGGACGTCGTGGTGCGCGCCTATAGTCCCAGCTACTCGGGAGACTGAGGCAGGAGAATTGCTTGAACCCGGGAGGCGGAGGTTGCAGTGGGCGGAAATCCCGCCACTGCACTCCAGCCTGGCGCCTGGCAACAGGGTGAGACTCTGTCTCAAAAAAAAAAAAAGATTATATATATTGACAGATTAGATTGTACCCCATAAATTGTGTGTTTAAAAAATATTTCAAAGAATATTTTTTCTTTTTTTTGCTGATTTTTATCTACTAAATTGTAGATATTTATGAGGTACAAAGTGATGTTATGATTTTTCCATACAGTGTGGAATCATTAAATCAAATTAATGTATCCATTACCTCAAATACTTGACTTTCGTGTGTAATGAGAATGCTGTTTTATCACTTTCACTTGTCACCTGCCAATGTCTTCCATGCTAGGGACAGGAAACGCCCCACAACTTGACTTTCCCTGCTGTCAACCCCTGAATGTACACTCTAGGGTTGTGTGTCACCTTCTATACCCAGCCTGATCCTTGTGACCCACCTCCCCAAGGACTGTCCTTCGGGAGTGACTTTATGCACAGACTTCACATGCTCTTCCTGCCTCCTTCACTCCCATAAGCCCACATCCCAGCCCCATCTGGTTATTTATTCCCTCTTTGATTTCCTGTTATTCTGTTGGTTTTCTAATCTTAAAGGTAACTGCTAACTCCTTAGTTTCTGCCTTAATTTCTAAGTCATGGCTACTTTCAGGGTAAAAGCTTTCCCCTAGCCATGGTTTTAGTTTCATTCTGTAAGTCTTGGTTTTCAGGTTTTTCATTTGAAATTAATCTTTAATAACTTTTTTGGCTCATTGGTGACAGTAATTCCCTCTCTTCCCACCACACCACCCTCTGTGCCCAAGATTCCGGAGGTTTGTTCTTTGTTTTTTTGTAATCATTTTTACTTAAAAGTTTGAGGTTTTCAAATTAGAAGTTTCTTCCATAAATGTATGTAGAGCTAATAACTTACTGCTTTTTTTGGCACTACTCTTAAGCTGATACCTTTGGACACTGAGGTAGCCTCGTTCCCTAGGTTTAGATCTAAAATATTTTCACTATTGCTTCTTCCAATGTATTTCCTGGTTTGCCGGTCAGTTTCTTCAACTCATCAGTGACGCAGTGGTTTGTATGGCTTTTAATTTCAAATAATATTTTTTCAAGTTTTTGCTTTTGCTGATTTTTAGCTATGTTGAGTTAATTTTTAACTAGACATGTTCCCTTGATGGGTATGACTAAATTTTTTAAAATATAATTTAGATGGATTTTCACATCTCAAGCCAGTTAAGCATGGGAAATAGGACTCCTTAAAGCACAGATATGACAA
Source organism: Leontopithecus rosalia (assembly GCA_028533165.1). Taxonomy (NCBI): domain Eukaryota; kingdom Metazoa; phylum Chordata; class Mammalia; order Primates; family Cebidae; genus Leontopithecus; species Leontopithecus rosalia. Next base: position 16,019 of record JAPYYA010000193.1, on the reverse strand, counting down.
GTGATTCAGATCCCCGAGGCTGACACAGGTGAGGGTGTCTCATTGAACCTGGCATGCAGCACTCAGGTGATAGTTATCACCTTTGATTTATATGAATGCAGCTGTAAATGCTTTGTTAGGTTGTCTTGTTGATGGTTAATTTCTGTGGAGTTTGATACTTCTTTTGCTGCTTATCACTTGACCCTTATCACTTGAGAGTCCCCTTGTCACTTGAGCTGCTGTTATGTTATGTTTGATTTATTACAAATACCCCCACAGCCTGGGTCTCTCTTTACTCCCTTTGTACACATACATCTAAACATAGGGATCTGGATTGTATCAGGATCCCACATCCTCACTGCACCTCCCACCACCATATCTTTCTGAAGTTTTCTAGTCCCTCCTATTCATTTGTGCTCCTTAAAGCCCAGCCCCATGCCTGGCTTTGGTTTCCACTGAGTTCTCTTACAAGCATCCTACATTTATAGATGTTAAATCTTTTGCAAGGTCATAGGGCTCTCGGTGGATCCTCCGTCCTACACACCCACCCAATGGCAGAAGCTGATACTCAACATGCAAACCTTGTTTTTTACTTCTCCAGGCAAAAAGGGATGTTGGAAGACATTCTGGAGGGTGTGGAGTGTGAAGGTTTAAAAATAATCTTTGAGTATGTGCTTCATGACAGATCTTGGAGGTGCCTTGTGGGTGTGGCTGTGGAAGGATGGCTACAAGGAAATTGTGGATATTAAGAAAGTCAGAAAAGGAAACAATCACTTACAATTCAGCAATTCAGAGAAAGTAAGTTCCTGAGGGACTTTCTGGCTGTTTGATGCATAGAGGCCAGGCCTCACTTCTGTAAATGCTCTGTAAATACTTCTGTAAATACAGTGGTTTGTATGGCTTTTAATTTCAAATAATATTTTTTCAATTTTTTCCTTTTACTGATTTTTATCTATGTTAATTTTTAACTAGACATGTTCCCTTGATGGGTATAACTAAATTTTTAAAAAATATAATTTAGATGGCTTTTCACATCTCAAGCCAGTTAAGAGTGGGAAATGGGACTCCTTAAAGCACAGATATGACAAGTGGTTCAGACCCCCGAGGTCTGTATCCTGGGGAATTTAAAGCGGCACAAAAAAAACTCAGTAATCAAGATATACAGTATTTTAATGTAATATCTTTAAAAATAAAATCAGTGCAAAAAGAAAACACCCTGTTGAACAATCGGTCAGAATCCTGCCTCCTCTTCACCACCACCCCACTTCCACCCCCGCCCTCCGGAAGTTTCCTCCAAGCCGCACCTGTACGCAAGCCTCCAATAAAAACCTCGGGAATTTGCGGATCAAGCCTCGGTTCCTCACCACCACTATCACTAGGGGAACTTTTGCTTTTTACCCCAAGTTCAGCCTGTATCCCCTAAAATCCTAGGGACATGCGACAAATCTCCCCCGTCTCCCTTCCGTGAGTTTGCCCCAAGCCAATCCCGCTCTCCCCAAAAATAGCGTTGGGGTTCCTTATTCTAGCAACCTTCCTACTCTAGGGGATACAGGGCCGGTGTCGCCCCCACGCCGGGAGTTCCCGCAGAGCGTCGTCTCTCCCTGAGCCGCATCCATCCCGACCTGGCATCTACTTTGGGAACGCCGCACCAGGACGGAAACATGCGTGGTGAGCTCAAGTCACCTGCAGCTCAAGGTCAGAGCACACTGGTCACCCGCAGAGCAGCGGGACCACATTTTCCAGAATCCTTCGGCGGTCCCGCAATGCTCACGCGGTCAGCAGAGAAACTTCTCAGTATCACTTTCTTAGCATCTTAACAGTGGGCTCCTAAATTTGGTTGTGTGCGCTGTGCAGATGTCAGAAGCACCCTGTGTGAGCAAAGCCGACTGCGCGTCCGTCTCTCTAGCTCTGAAACTACAATCCCCAGAGGCCTCTGCGGTCACTTCGGCTACCCTCCTTCAATGTGTAGTGTTGACGTCAGAAGCACTTCCGGTCAGTGAGCCCAGCCCGTTAGGCTGGTTGACACTCGGGGAGGCTTCCCTCCTCACGTCCTCTCCACACCTCTGCACCTCGTTACTTGACCTTTGCCTTCAGGATCCGGAGCGTGCACCCGCGTTCCGTGAGTGCCCTATAGGCAATCAGCATGCCCGTCTGCGTGTCCCTGTGTTACTCACGGGGACCCAGGTTGGGAGTGGCAGAGGTGTCTCAGAACTCAGGCGCTCTCCTGTGGGCACCTCCAGGCCATTTTCCTTTCATTCGAGCCCACAGGGTTACAAACAAACCCTCATTCGGTTGCTTGGGGACAAGGACTTCACTCCCTGGCCCGAGCTTGGGGCTAAGCTTGAGGGTGCTGGGTCATTCTGGGCCCCCTCTGGATGGAAATTGGCTTCCTCGGTGATTTCTGTGACATCCCTGACCCCAACTGTGGGGATCTGGCTGGGACTGTGCTTCACCTCATGGGGAGGGAGTTTCCACCTAGGCCCTCTCTTGTTTATCTTCACATCCCCAGATCTGTCTTCTGAACTTTGCCCTTCTCCAGGAAGAGCACTCAGGAGACCAGAAAAATGGCCACAGGGCTCCTCAGGGCCAAAATAGAGGTGAGAATTACCGGTAATCCCATCTTGGCTGTCAACAGAATGGATCCCATAACCTTTACTTGCCCTGGAGGCAAAAAATTGGTCTTGGGAAAAATTCATTCATAGTCTTGGAAGAGGGGCTCATTCTAACAGGAGTTCTCCTTCAGCATTCCTTTCTGCTCCATCCATACCGCAGTCACTCATGAGGTAGTTAATTGTGAACAACACATATGGAGCAGTTTAAAAGTACAGCAACATACATGCTTAATTGGTTATGTGGATGAAGGGCAGGGACAGCAGAGATGCCTCTAATTTCAAACGGTTGGGGCGGGCTGTCCAGAAGTAGGGCTGTCTCAGCTGCTCCTGACCTGTTTGGTAGGTTGGAAATTAGGGGGAAGACTTTCCAGTGGGAGGCAGCAAGGAAGCATAGTTAGTTTCAAAGGCTGGACTCTTGCTACAGTGTGGAAGGATTATGATGGCTAATGGACTTTCTTAAGGTTTAAGGTTTTTAAATATGCATAGGTGGCTGGGCGTGGTGGCTCAGGCCTTTAATCCCAACACCTCGGAGGCGAGGTAGGCAGATCACAGGGTCGGGAGTTTGAGACCATTCTGGCTAACACCGTGAAACCCCATGTCTACTAAAAATACAAAAAATTTGCCAGGCGTGGTGGCACATGCCTGTAGTCCCAGCTACTGGGGAGGCTGAGGCAGGAGAATCTCTTGAACCCAGGAGGTAAAGGTGGCAGTGAGCTGAGATAGTGCCACTGCACTCCAGCCTGGGCGACAGAGCGAAACTCGGTCTCAAAAATAAATAAATATGCATAGGTGAAGATACAGACTAGCTATTCACATAGAATAAGGAGAAGTTTGACATAGTCTGACCTGAATTCTACATTTGAGAGCATTTTCAGCTCATTTCACCCAAAATTTCAGATTCCCTGCTTCTCTGAAAATAAATCTGCCCTGAGTAGCTGGGATTACAGGTGCGTGCCACCGTGCCTGGCTAATTTTTTGTATTTTTAGTAGAGACAGGTTTTCACCACGTTGACCAAGCTAGTCTTGAACTGACCTCGTGATCCACCTGCCTTGGCCTCTCAAAGTGCTGGGATTACAGGCATGGCTTTTTTTTTTTTTTTTGAAACAGAATCTCGCTCTGTCACCCAGGCTGGGATGCAATGGTGCTATCAATCTTGGCTTACTGCAACCTCCGCCTCCCAGGTTTGAGCAGTTCTTCTGCTTCAGCCTCCTGAGTAGCTGGGATTACAGGTGCCCACCACCACATCTGACTGATTTTTGTATTTTTAGTAGAAGTGGGGTTTCTCCTAACCTCAGGTGATCCACCTGCCTCCACCTGTCTTGGTCTTGGTCTTGGCCTTCCAAAGTGCTGGTATTACAGGTGTGAGCCACCACTGCACCTGGCCTTACTGTGCAATTTTTTATTTGTTTTTATTTTAATAGTTACACGGTGCAGGTTTTCACAACCAGGGTAGACCTGTCAACTCAGATCTCTTTCTTCTCATGTGAAAGTTCTCAGTAGCCTCCTGATTTGTTTCCAAATGTTGACATGGTCCTTTGCCACCCACCACGTTTCTGTAATCCTGAGTTTCCCCAACATTGCAGTAACATCACTTTTCAGAAACCTTTAGTGGCTCGTTTCAGTATCTGAGATATTTAGGACCTTCCTCATTTCAAATGTTACGTCCTGTTGTCTGATGTCATGTTCTGATTATTCAGTCTGCAGGTGTGTTTGTTGCTACCACAGGGGAGTCATCTTATGTATACTTTTAACTTAGATACATTCACTTTTTATCCACTCAGCGAAAAAAGGGGAGAAAAACAAAAATAGGTCAGGTCAATCGTTTCTCTTTATTTATTTTTATTTTTTGAGTTGGAGTTTCGCTCGTTACCCAGGCTGGAGTGCAATGGCATGATCTCGGCTCACCGCAACCTCCGCCTCCTGGGTTCAAGCAATTCTCCTGCCTCAGTCTCCCGAGTAGCTGGGACTACAGGCACGCACCACCATGCCCAGCTAATTTTTGTATTTTTAGTAGAGACAGGGTTTCACCTTGTTGACCAGGATGGTCTCGATCTCTTGACCTCGTGATCCACCCGCCTCGGCCTCCCAAAGTGCTGGGATTATAGGCGTGAGCCACCGTGCCTGGCCTCCCTTTCCCATTTAATGAATTCACGCCCAGGAGTGAGTGAGCAACGGGAGGACTGACTCTGCCGCTCTCCAAGACTGGCTTAGGAGTTTCTGATATCATGGTCACGCCAGCAAGCCAGTGGTCACGATAGTCATCAAATATTTTTCATATGACATGATTCCTCTATCAGAGTATCAGCCTTTGCTGCATAATAAACAGCCCTAAACATCAATGGCTTAAAATCACTTATTAGCACAGAATTTGGAAGGCTTGTAGTTTTGGCAGGCACAGGTAGGTTTTGCAGGTTTCACCTGGTCTTGCTGTCTGGCATTCTGCTGGGACCACGCATTTTGCTGCAGTCGGCTGGCATTTTGACCAGGGCCGGAGGACTGTCATGTGTGACAGTTGGGAGCTGGTTGGCTGGGGCGCCTAGTTTCTTCTTGGTTGTCTTCCACTTGGGCTTGGGCTTGGTCACATGCTCTTGGGTTTCTCTACACGGGAAGAGAGGACAGCCCCAGGTAAGAAGTACTTTTATGGTTTTGGCTTTTGTCATGTTCACTAATGTCCTTTTGGCCAAAGAAAGTCACATGGCCAAGTCCAGTCATCATAGAATGGGATAACATAAGGGAGTGGATACAGGGAGACATAATTTATTGGTCCCAATGATTCATACCCTTACCACGTGCAAGATAAACTTACCCCGCTCCCAAGATCCCCAGAAGTTTTATCATCAGACTCTAAAGTCCAGTATCTTATGTGTAACAGCCTGGATGTGGCTAAAGCTTCTTCAGTGGATCTCTTTTGAGGCAGATACCTGTATACTAAAAAGACAAGTCAGTTGTTTCCCTCCACCCCAAACACTCCCAACCTAATATACAGAGAGAGACACTGCAGTAGAGACACTTCCATTCAGAAAGGACAGGAATTTGGCGTGGAGGAGGCCTCTTCATTTTGAACTGTTTTAGATCATTTTGGACTTCCTTGAAAGCTCTGTGGGCTTCCCATGTACCAGATTTGGGACTGCTCTATTAGACAGAAGTGGAATCACAGTCAGGCCTCTCATCTTTGGCAAGGTGTTGGTGCTGTAGGACAGTGCTCATAAGAATTTCAGAAACCAGCTGGGCGCTGTGGCTCATGTCTGTAATCCCAGCACTTTGGGAGGCCGAGGCAGGCTGATCACCTGAGGTCAAGAGTTTGAGACCAGCCTGACCAACATAGAAAAACCCTGTCTTTACTAAAAAGACAAAATTAGCTGGGTGTGGTGGTGCATGCCTGTAATCCCAGCTACTCAGCAGGCTGAGGCAGGAAAATTGCTTGAACTGGGGAGGCAGAGGTTGCTGTAAGCCGAGATTGTGCCATTACACTCTCCAGCTTGGGCAACAAAAGTAAAACTCTGTCTCAAAACAAACAAACAAACAAACAAAAACCTCTCAGAAGCCTTTCTTTCTAGCTTGGAGACTCCTAGGCATCCCTTTAACACTTCAGAGGTCCTAAAGTTTGGGTCTTTGAGCTAAACTCTTGATTTGATCTTTACTCTGAGTTTATTTTTTTATTTTGAGACATGTGCTGGCTGGAGAGACTGAAGATACAAAACGATTTTATTTCCAAGCCAGCAAGTCTTGACTTGTCTATATTCCCTCTAAATTATGCTTGCAAGCTCTGTAATTGCTCCTTTAGCTCTTCTGTTTCTGGATATTATTATATGTCGCTAGAAACATCCAGCTGAAACTTTTAACAGGCTTTCTGGAGATCTCTTTGGCTAGATCCAAAAATTCATCAGGTATATTTTCTGTTTTCCAAGTTTATGCTGGCAATAGCTTTGCTAATATAGAACACGAGTTGCCTCGTTCAAGCTGCCAGAGCGGTTTTCTCACTACTTTTCTAGTCCCCACCAGCAGGTTGTTTACTGCTTTTCCAGCCTGTGCTAATAGTTTTCCTGGGTGCTTTCCAAGCCTCTGCCCAAAGCTAAGACTGTGTTTTAGGTGTTTTGTCATGGCAGCACTTCACTTCTATATACCAATTTAGTGACCTAAAGAACTTTAGCAATTTAGGCCAGGCGCGGTGGCTCATGCTTGTAATCCCAGCACTTTGGGAGGTCAAGGTGGGTGGATCATGAGGTCAGGAGTTCGAGACCAGCCTGGCCATCATAGTGAAACTCCGTATCTACTAAAAGTACACAAGTTAACTGAGTGTGGTGGCATGTGTCTGTAGTCCCAGCTACTCGGGAGACTGAGGCAGGAGAATTGCCTGAACCTGGGAGGCAGAGGTTGCAGTGAGCTGAAATCATGCCATTGTACTCCAGTCTGGGCAACAAGAGCAAAACTCCGTATAAAAAAACAAACAAAAAAAGATTGCTGGGCTTCCCCCAACCAAATTTCTGATTCAGTAGCCCTAGGATGGGGACTGAGAATTTTTATTTCTAACAAGTTCCCAGGGAAAGCTGGTGCTGCAGGTTCAGGGACCACATATTGAGCCAGTGCACTAAGCCCTGCTGCCTCTTTTGGGTAATCTGGGCCCATGTTTCTGAGCATCAGGAAGTGCTGACCTCCTGTGACTCCATCTTACAAATGAAGAAGTCTTTTGCTAGAATTCTGCAGCAGGCTTCTTGTGGCTTGTTGGTTATCATTCATTTTTCAGCGGGCAAGCAGGTGAATTACTGTTATACCCATTACTCCCCTAGGCTGCTAGGGGTGTTGCTACTCAGTGGGAGGGAGCTGGAGTGGATCATGAGGGTCAGCCCCACAGTGTTTACAATGCCCCCTCCATTGCGTGGTTCTCAGACAAACCATGAATTGTTCCAGGGATGGAGGAATAACTAGTTGTGTAAAATACGTTAAAGTAACATTAATTGCCCTCTAATGTAGCTCCTTCATTTGAGATTTTCAAGGTGTGTGTGTGTGTGTGTTCCGAGAAGGGGTTGTAAAAACAGATCACAACAGGTACCAGGCAAGTGCCTGAATAGTCTTTTTCTCTCCAGTGTTTACTTATGAACAGTTTCAGATATATGGAAAAAACAGGAAGACTTGTACACTGAACACTGACATACCCACCACTAGATTCAACAGTGTCTACCTCTTTCTCATGAACTTTCCTGGTCCTCAATCCTACAGTGACCTCTCCCTCTTGAAATTTCTCTGACCCAGTGATTCACAACCATCACTACTTTTAGGAGCCTTTAACATACAAAAGCCCCATCCCCAGGTCTATTGATTTGTGGTGGGACTCGAGAATCCATCATTTAAACACCACCCAGGTAGCTCCGAAGTATAGCCAGAGAGACACAAGGGGTCAGAACCAAAGCTCACAGTCATCTGTGCTCTTCCCTTGGGATTAAGTACATTGGGACTGGCTGGTTTGGAGACAGCTATCAATATAACTGGATGTGGATAGAGTCTTAAGGCTATTTCGTAGTCCAGCCAGTGTAGAATAGTAGAGCTGGTAGGGGACAGGAAATGTAGGGGAGGTTCCCTGGGAAGGGTACAGTATGGAATTAGTTTCAGAGACACAATGTCATACCCTCAAGGCGTGATGGCGGCATTCTGAGAAGCGGATGCAAAACATCAAATCAAAGAGACTGGACATGTACCTAAATGAATGAAGCTGGTGAGGCGGTCTCTAGTAGTGTGCCTTGGCTGATAGATCACCAACCAGCATGAGTCACCGTCAGCCAACTGTGATCCAACAGCAGTGCAAAGCCCAGGGTGGTCAGATGATGGATATGCTACAGAACCCATCGACTGAGATTTTCTTTTCTTTTCTTTTACTTTTTTTTTTTTTGAGACGGAGTTTCACTCTTGTTACCCAGTCTGGAGTGCAATGGCGCGATCTCGGCTCACCGCAACCTCCGCCTCCTGGGTTCAGGCAATTCTCCTGCCTCAGCCTCCTGAGTAGCGGGGATTACAGGCACATGCCACCATGCCCAGCTAATTTTTTGTATTTTTAGTAGAGACGGGGTTTCACCATGTTGACCAGGATGGTCTCGATCTCTTAACCTCGTGATCCACCCACCTCGGCCTCCCAAAGTGCTGGGATTACAGGCTTGAGCCACCGCGCCCGGCTCAAACTGAAATTTTCATATGAAATCATCCGACATTTAATTGATATAAACACAAGCTTTAAAGCACTGTATGAGTCAAACAAAACCACTTTATGGGCTGCAGATTGTACCCAAAGAGAGTAAGTGTTGGGCTGGGAAGAATCCTGGTGCTAAACTTCCAGACTCATTTGGAAATCTCACCAAACTTCCATGCCAAGGACAGTTATCCATTCCTGCCCTCCAAAGTACTGCTCTCTAGGTAGCAGAGGTGCATTTGAAACTTTGTTGCTTGTCTAATAATAATAAATCATTTTCAGTTTTTAAAAATATTTGACTGCTAAGTGTTTGCAGATTCTGTCGTAGATGCCAGGGCAATCACAGTGGGCCAGCTATGCACGTGGAGCTGATAGCCTAGCCGGAAGCCAAAAAAGAGAAATGAGTATCATGTATTATCTGAGGGTTAAGGGAGCACAGTGGAGCAGGAGAGGGGAATGAAACCCACGTGAGGACATGGAATTTTACATAGAACGGCCAGGCAGTGCAGCAGGCAGTTGTGAGTCCTTCACAGCCATCCTAATCCTCACCATAACCTTGTGAGATGAGCACTGTTATTTTTAGTTCACAGGAGAAACTGATGTGCTGAGTGACTCATTTAGTGCCTGAGGTCACACTAGTTGGGGACAGAGATGGGCTCCAGATCCAGATAGTGCAGTTTGAGTCCACACTCTTCATCAGCACCCACGTCCCCTCCGTAGGCCTGAGCAGGCACATGGCAGCATTTGGTAGAGGAAGGAGTGAGTCCTGCTGTGGGAACTATCTATGTTGGTGAGTTATTTGCCCCTAACCTCCGGAGGCGTCACTGCTTCCAGTAGAACAAATACTGAGACTAAGCAGTCTCAGAACATTTTCAGACTCAGCAAGATGATTCTTTACTATATGGTGGTGCTCGCGTGATGTCTTCTTCTCCCTGCCTAGCGTTAAAACTCCCTCTGTGTGAGGGCTTTGGTTTTGTTTTCATCCTCCATGGCAGCTAGCCTGGGATACTGACAGTAATAGGTGCTTAAGTGATGCCGGCTGGGCAGAGATAGGAGAATAATGCTCTTCGACCCCTTGGTGCCAAGGTCACAATCCAAAGTAGGGTCTAGAAATCTTTCCTGCTTCCCTGACAGAAGCTTTTTAACCTCACTGTCTCTTTTTTTTTTTTTTTTGAGTCAGAGTTTTGCTCTTGTTGCCCAGGCTAGAGTTCAGTGGCACAATCTTGGCTCACTGCAACCTCCACTTCCGGGGTTCAAGCGATTCTCCTGCCTCAGCCTCCCAAGTAGCTGGGATTACAGGCTCCTGCCACCATGCTGGGTTCATTTTATATTTTCAGTAGAGACGGGGTTTTTCCATATTGGTCAGGCTGATCTTGAACTCCTCACCTCAGGTGGTCTGCCCGCCTTGGCCTCCCAAAGGGCTATGATTACAGGCATGAGCCACTGCGCCCAGCCTTGACCTCATTCTAAACTGTGGGAAAGACAGGCTCCTGGATGAACAGAGGTGTATTTTATGTTAAAGGCATTCGTGGCATTCAGGGATGTGGCTGTGGACTTCACCCAGGAGGAGTGGAGGTTGTTGAGCTCTGCTCAGAGGACCCTGCACAGGGAGGTAATGCTGGAAACCTATAACCACCTGGTCTCACTGGGTAAGAATGTCCTCCCTTGGCACTTAAAGTCTGTCCTACAGAGTACTTCCCACTCTGAGGAAGGGCTACCTGTGGAGCACCTTTGCCTTAGAATTGGGCTTAAAAACAATTTACCTTTTTCCTCTGGGTAAATTTGGATTTAGCAGAATTGAAAGCAGATAGATTGATTTATTCATGTTATGGATAACACTGCATTTCCAGGCCCATTTCCCAAGGCTTGAGGGCTCTCTCTTTACTTCATTTTGCTCCAAACCCAGGAGATTTTCATCCACCAAATGTTAATAATATGCTGTTTTTCTGATTGGAGTCACCGTTCCCTAGTTAACCCTTCTACTTCAGTGAGAGAACTGTTCATCAGTCTTTTGTATGCTCTGCGTTTCCTCACCCATTTCAGCTCTGAGTTCTGGAATGGGCTCTTGAGCCCATAACCAACAATCTCCTCATTCTCTTCTCTATGAGCAGAAATTCCATCTTCCAAACCAAAACTCATTGCTCAACTGGAGCGAGGGGAAGAGCCCTAGAGAGAGGAGAGAAAATGTTCTCTGGACCTCCGTCCTGCTGAGTGTCAGTGTGGGGATGATGGGATAGTCTACAGGTTGGCAGGTAGGGAAGGAGGAGACATCTCTCAGATACTGGGAAGAAGCTCTTCTCCAGGCCTCCTAAGCCAAGGGGAAGGTTGCCTGACATGGCCTTCCTTCCGGAATATAATCTTCAATTGAGGGAGGGACTTCCCGGGTTTCCTTTTCTCTTCCCTGCACCAGGAAGCCTCCCTTCCTCACTTGGCTTCTCCATAATGCTTAGTGTTTCCTCATTTATAGTCTTCTTTCTCACTTGATCTTAAAAACTGTATCTCCCCTTGCCGGGGGCAGTGGCTCATGCCTGTAATCCCAGCACTTTGGGAGGCCGAGGAGGGCGGATCATGGGATCAGGAGTTTGAGACCATCCTGACCAACATGGTGAAACCCTGTCTCTACTAAAACTACAAAAATTAGCCGGGTGTGGTGGTGCGTGCCTGTAATCCCAGCTACTCAGGAGGCTGAGGCAGGAGAATCACTTGAACCCAGGAGGCGGAGGTTGCAGTGAGCCGAGATTGCACCACTGCACTCCAGTGTGGGTGACAGAGTGAGACTCTGTTCAAAAAAAAAAAAACAAACAAACAAACCTGCATCTACCTTATGAATATTAAGTCTACACCCCTTCTAGATACTTTCTAGTATCTAGAAACTATTTGTATGCTAAGATTAAATATCACCATATCTCCACTTCCCATAATTTTTTACATAATACTTAAGCTATGACTAATAATAAAATACATACTCATGTACCAATGCCCCAGCTTAAGAAATAAAAAATTACCTAAACAGTCAAAGCCCCCATTTCCCCTTCCCTGATGGTATCCTATACCCATCCCTCCAAGGGAATTGTTTTTCAGTATTAGGGATTTATAATTCTCATGCCTGGCTTTATTCTTTCCTTCATATGCATGAATCACTAAATCATCTGTATTGTTGTTGGAATATTTTAAAATCCTGTATCAAAGCCTTCATATTATGTGCATTCTTCTGTACTTTGCTTTTTTTTTTTTTTAAATTGAGATGGAGTCTTGCTTTGTTGCCCAGACTGGAGTGCAGTGGCTCAATCTCGGCTCACCACCACCTCTGCCTCCCAGGTTCAAGCGATTCTCCTGCCTCAGCCTCCTGACTAGTTGGGGCTACAGGCACGTGCTATCATGCTTCGCTAATTTTTATATTTTTAGTAGAGATGGGGTTTCATTATGTTGGCCAGGCTGGCCTTGAACTCCTGGCCTCATAATCCTATCCTGCCTCAGCCTCCCAAAGTGCTGGGATTACAGGCGTGAGCCACCACGACCTGCTATAGTTTGCCTTCTTCACTGATGCTAATTTTATACTCTGTTGGTATATGTAGCTCTGCTTCATTCATTTTATGGCTACATAATATTGTATTATATGCATAATCATAATACAATTCATTTATCCATTCCATTTTTGTTGGACAGTTACATTTTTACCAGTGTATTCTTTTGACCAATTAAAGAATGCTGTTGTGGGCCGCGGTGGCTCACACCTGTAATCCCAGCACTTTGGGAGGCTGAGGTGGGCAGATCACAAGGTCAAGAGATCGAGACCATCCTGACCAACATGGTGATACCCTGTCTCTATTAAAATACAAAAATTAGCTGGGCGTGGTGGCACGCATCTGTGGTCCCAGCTACTCGGGAGGCTGAGGTGGAAGAATCGCTTGAACCCAGGATGTGGAGGTTTCAGTGAGCCGAGATTGCACCACTGCACTCCAGCCTGGTGACAGAGCAAGACTCTGTTCAAAAAAAGAAAAAAAAAAGGGCTGGGTGCGGTGGCTCACGCCTGTAATCCCAGCACTTTGGGAGGCCGAGGCGGGTGGATCACGAGGTCAAGAGATCGAGACCATCCTGGTCAACATGGTGAAACCCCATCTCTACTAAAAATACAAAAAATTAGCTGGGCATGGTGGTGCGTGCCTGTAATCCCAGCTACTCTGGAGGCTGAGGCAGAATTGCCTGAACCCAGGAGGCGGAGGTTGCAGTGAGCCGAGATTGCACCATTGCACTCCAGCCTGGGTAACAAGAACGAAACTCTGTCTCAACAACAAAAAAAAATGTTGCTGTGAATGTTCTGATAGATGTGTCCTTAGGCACATAAACTCTTGTTTATCTAGGGTATGTACCTAGGAGTAGAACAGCTGAGTGAAAGAATGTGCACCTGTTCAGTCTGATAAGGTAATGCCAAACTATTCTCCAAAGTTGTTGCATTAGTGTTCTAGGGCTGCCACAGCAAAGTACCACACACTTAGTGGCTTAAGCAACACATGGTTGTTTGTTTATTTATTTATTTTGAGACAGAGTTTCGCTCTTGTTGCCCAGGCTGGAGTGCAACAGCGCAACATTGGCTCACTGCAACTTCTGCCTCCTGGGTTCAAGCGATTCTCCTGCCTCAGCCTCCTGATTAGCTGGGATTACAGGCGCAACAACTGGCTAAGTTTTGTATTTTCGGTAGAGACAGGGTTTCACCATGTTGGTCAGGCTAGTCTCGAACTCCGACCTCAGGTGATCTGCCCACCTCAGCCTCCCAAAGTGCTGGGAGTACAGGCATGAGCTACCACACCCAGCCAAAGTTTATTTTCTCACAGTTCTGGAGGCCAGACGTAGAGATCAAGGTGTTAGTGGGGTAGGTTCCCTTTGAGGGCTGTGAGGAAGAATCTGTCCCATGTCTGTCCTCTAGCTTCTGGTGGTTTGCTGGCAATCCTGGTGTGGAGGAGGAGTACCCCGATCTCTGCCTTCATCTTCATATAGCATTCTCCCTGCATGTGTGTCTCTGTCCACATTTTCCTTGTTTGTGAGGACATTATTCATACTGGGTTTGGGCCCACTCTAATGACCTCACCTTAACTAATTACATCTGCAACTACCTTGTTTCCAAATAAGGTCACCTTTTGAGATATTAGGGGTTTGGACGCCAATATGTCAGTTTTGGGGAAACAGAATTCAACCTATAGCAATCACTCATACTCACATAGCATTTTATCATATGAGGATTCTAGTTGCCCTGCATCCTTATTAATACTTCGTGTGGTCAGACTTTAGGTTTTGATCATTTTTTGGGGTATGAAATGGCCTCTCATAGTAGTTGTAATTTGCTTAGTATTGAGTTTGAGCATCTTTTTATATGTTCATTTATTGACTGGCCTTGGTGTTTGGTCTTTTATGAAGACTTTTCAATTCTTTAGTTTTTTTCTTCTTGCTGATTTAAATTTTTAAAAGTAAATCATTGAGATGAACTCTATTATCAGAAGTCCCAATCTGGGGCTTACCTACCTGCTTTTGTCTTTTTTGTTTTGTTTTGTTTTTTGAGACAGAGTTTTGCTGTGTCGCTCGGGCTGGAGTGCACTGGCCCGATCTCGGCTTACTGCTTCCTCCTACTCCTGGGTTCAAGCAATTCTCTTGCCTCAGCCTCTTGAGTAGTTGGGATTACAGATGCCTGCCACCACGCCTGGCTAATTTTTGTATTTTTAGTAGAGACGGAGTTTCACTGTGTTGACCAGGCTTTGCTGGTCTTGAACTCCTGACCTTGTGATTTGCCTGCATCAGCCTCCCAAAGTGCTGGGATTATAGGCATGAGTCACTGAGCCTGGCCTCTTTATTTTATTGAGATGGAGTCTTGTTCTGACACCCAGCCAGGAGTGTAGTGGCATGATCTCAGCTCACTGCAACTTCTGCCTCCCAGGTTCAAGTGATTCTTCTGTTTCAGCCTCCTGAGTAGCTGGGACTACAGGCGTGTGTCCACACGCTCGGCTAATTTTTGTATTTTTAGTAGAGACAGGCTTTCACCATGATAATGATGAGTCTACAGATAATTTTGGGGAGAATCACCATCTTAATAATATTGAGCCTTCCAATCTATGACTATTTCTCTATTTATTTGGAACTTTAACTTCATTCAACAGTGTTTGTTAATTTTCTTTTAAAAACCCTTTCTTCTGGCTGGGCGTGGTGGCTTATGCCTGTAATCCCAGCACTTTGGGAGGCTGAGGCAGGCGGATCACCTGAGGTCAGGAGTTTGCGACCAGCCTGACCAACCTAGAGAACCCCATCTCTACTAAAAATACAAAATTAGTTAGGTGTGGTGGCACATGCCTGTAATCTCAGCTTCTTGGGAGGCTGAGGCAGGAGAATCGCTTGAACCCAGGAGGCAGAGGTTGCAATGAGACGGGATTGCACCATTGCACTCCAGCCTGGTCAACAAGAGCAAAACTCCATCTCAAAAAAAAATCTTTCTTCTTTTTCCCTTTCCTTTCCTTTTTGTCTTTCGCTTCTCTTTTTTCATCCTACTGTGTTGCCCAAGCTGGCCTCAAACTTCTGGCCTCAAGCAATCCTCCCACCTCAGCCTCCCAAAGTGTTGGGATTCCAGAAGAGCCACCGTGCCCAGACTTAATTTCAGTTTACCAACTTTGTGCTACTTTGTTACATTTATTCCTTAGCATTTTATTATTTTTACGCTATTGTGAATAGTATTGTTTTCTCAGTTTCATTTTTAGAATAGTCATTGCTAATACATAGAAATACAATTATTTTTTATATATTTATCTTAGGGCCTAAGTACAACGATGACTTCTAGTTGCTTTCTTGAAATTTTATATGTACAAAATTACATAATCTATGAACAAAAGAGATTTTTTTACTTCTTCTTTTCTACTTAAGATGCCTTTCCTCCTCCTCATTTCATTCGTCCCCTCCTTCTTTAGCACTTTGGCTAGAACATTAATCATATTATTGTCCCCACTTTACGTGCTGAGTCATTTTTCTCCTGCTGCATTCACAACTTGCCTTTCATTCTCCCCGCCTGTTTGACTATGATGTATCTATCTGGGGAGGAAGGAAGGGATGAAGAAACAAAGGAAGGGAGGGAGGGAGGGAGGGAGGGAGGGAAGGGAAGGAAGGAAATCAAGCAATGAGAGAGACATTGCCGACCTGGATCTAGAGGTTTACATGTTGATTTCTTTCTTTTTTTGAGAGAAGGAAAGAAAAAAAATGAGTAAAGGAGAGGAAG
>JAPYYA010001928.1:0-14593 GCA_028533165.1 Leontopithecus rosalia | reverse complement strand
AGGCTGAGACAGGCATATCTCTTGAGGTCAGGAGTTTGAGACCAGCCTGGCCAACATAGTGAAAACTCATCTATAGTAAAAATACAAAAATTAGCCATGTGTGGTGGCACGTGCCTGAAGTCCCCAGCTACTCAGGAGGCTGATGCAGGAGAATCACTTGAACCAGGGAGGTGGAGGTTGCAGTGAGCCAAAATTACGCCATTGCACTCCAGCCTGGGTGACAGAGTGAAACGCCATCTCAAAGAAACAAAGTGACTACCATATGACACAGCAATCCTTCTTCTGTATGAATACCCAGAGGAGATGAAATCACAGCCTCATAAAGGTATCTTCACTCTTGGCTGGTCACAGTGGTTCACACCTGTAATCCCAGCACTTTGGGAGGCCCAGGTGGGTGGATCACCAGGTCAGGAGTTCAAGACCAGCCTGACCAGTATGGTAAAAACCTGTCTCTACTAAAAATGCAAAACTTAACGAGGTGTGGTGGCACATGCTTGTAGTCCCAGCTACTCTGGAGGCTGAGGCTGGAGAATCAATTGAGCCCAGGAGGCAGAGGTTGCAGTGGGCCTTGATCACACCACTGCACTCCAGTCTTGGCAACAGAGCGAGACTCTGTCTAAACAAAAAAAAATATCTGCAGTCTTATATTCATTGTAGCATTATTAACAATAGCTAAGATATAGAGACAACTTAAATGCCCATCAGTGGATGAATGGATTTAAAAATGTGATGTCGGGGGAGCAGGGGGTGTAGTTACATATAGTTATACAGAACAAAATATTATTTGATCTTGAAGAGGAGATCTTCACATTTTCCACAACATGAATGAAACTGGAGAACATCACACTGAATTAAATAATCCAGACAGAAAGAAAAAGATTCAGTGGTCTAATATGTGGACTGTATAACTTAGGGGCTCAAACAGACTGAGGTAAAGAATGAAACATTGGAGGTGGGAGGTGAAATGAGGACATGGAGGTTGAAGGATACAAAATAGCAGATATGTTAGATGAACAAGTCTAAAGATCTAATGTACAGGGGGGCTAAAGGAAATAGTCTTAAAAATTTTTGTTAAATAAGATTTTAGCTACTATTTTCACACACTTAAAAATCGGAGAAGAGGCTGGGCGCAGTGCCTCATGCCTGTAATCCCAGCTACTAAGAGGCTGAGGCAGGAGAATTGCTTGAACCCAGGAGGTGCAGGTTGTGGTGAGCCGAGATCACTCTATTGCACTCCATCCTGGGGAACAAGAGCGAAACTCAGTCTCAATTAAAAAAAAAATCTGAGAAGAGAGATATGCTAATCTGCTTTACCATAGTAAAAATTTTAGTTTCTGTATTCCATAATATGTTGTAAACCTCAAATATACACAACAAAATTTCTTTAAAATAAAAATAAAAAATCCATCACACTTCTACATACTAATATTGAACATGTGGAAATCAAAATTAAACACATGATACTATGTACAGTCGCTTGAAAGAAAATGTAATACTAAGGTATAAGTTAAAACATGGACAAGAAGGTGGGTACAAATATTAAAAATCAAAGTATCTTCCTAAAATTTAGAAAATACAAAAATGTACCTGACGTATCCATTTACAAAGGAAGATCAGATTAGACATACAGAGATGCATCTTAAAAACAGGGCTGAGTGAAACAAGTATTGATGGTGGATACATAAATTGAAAACTAATGTCCACAAACAATATGAAACATGGATTGACACTCATACAGAGAAAAGGATGCACATCAATGCATTACAACGATTGCCAATGTAGACAAGAGGAATAAAACTGGGTCGTGGAAATAAAGGAGAGTGAAGGAGTAAATAAACAGGAGCGGGTCATGAGCAATTAACCCGAGGAACATACCTCAGCCCTCTACACTTGATGCCAAAACCACTCTACTGTATTCCCTCCAATAAAAACAGGACTTTTTCCATGAAAGAATTCCTTGTTTTTTTCTTTTTTTTTTTTAATTGCATTTTAGGTTTTGTGGTACATGTGAAGAACAGGCAATTCTTAGTCACTGACATTCTGTGGAAATACTGGTGTATGGAAGTGGTAATAAAAATATCAACTTGTACTTGTATGATTGTGTTCAAATTCTCTGTAGACTGTGCTTTCGTTTATTGCCTGCAGAAGACAATGGCCACTCCCAGTGTCCCACATTTGGTAGGCTCCTGCTCCACCTAGAGTTTCTTAACAAAGAAGTGCCCTAGTATTGGGACCATGTCCTGCAAATACCATCATTCTAGTGTGTGGCGTGCTGTTTTACTTTCTGTAGGGTGAGGTTCTTGGTCCTTTTGAGGGTGTTCAGCTGCTAAAAGAATTGGGTGAGTTAGAAAACACACTACCATGAAGTATATGTCCTGGAGGTGGTGATTTTGATTTCTTCATTTTGGAAAGAATGTTACCATCACCTACATACAATACGGCTCTTTTTATGTGCCCTTCTAAATATGTACATGCTCCAAGAAACACCAAAACCTCTACTTTGTCTCCTGTGGAATAAAATTTTAAGATTTGTCTCCAGGAATCAGTCCTTCCCCGAGTCCTTATTTAGAATGTCTGCCTCACCTTGGGTCTGCCCACCAACCCTAAAGGAACTCATATCCCTCCCTTCTCGAATGCCTACCTCTCCCCTTCCCTTCCTCCTCACCATCAGAAAAGAGGCAGAGAGACAGTCATTCATCAGCTCCTCAACATTTATTTTGTTGTAATTGTTACTTGTCCACTTCGGTTTCTCCCCGTGTGACTAATCCTGCCCACTCTCCTGTGAGAATCCGTCACATGAATTGAGGTCTTCGTCCTTCTGTGAAGATCCTTCACATGAGTCGAGGTCTTCGTCCTGCTGTGAAAATTTTTCACATGGGTCGAGGTCTTTGTCCTTCCGTGAAGATCCTTCCAATGGGTCGATGTCTTTGTCCCTCTCTGAAGATCCTTCCCATGTGTCGAGGTCTTCGTCCTTCTGTGAAGATCCTTCCCATGTGTCGAGGTCTTCGTCCTTCTGTGAAGATCCTTCCCATGTGTCGAGGTCTTCGTCCTTCTGTGAATATCCTTCCCATGAGTCGAGGTCTTCGTCCTTCTTTGAAGATCCTTCGTATGAGTCGAGGTCCTCATCCTTCTGTGAATATCCTTCCCATGAGTCGAGGTCTTCATTCTTCTGTGAAGATCCTTCCCATGGGTCGAGGTCTTCGTCCTCCTGTGAAGATCCCTCACATGGGTCGAGGTCTTCCTCCTTCTGTGAAGATCCTTCCCATGAGTCTAGGTCTTCGGCCTCCTGCGAAGATCCTTCAGCTGAGTCATCTAGGTCTTCATCCTCTTGTGAATATCCTTCCCATGAATCTAGGTCTTTGTCCTTCTGTGAAGGTCCTTCACGTGGGTCTAGGTCTTTGTCCTCCTCCTCTTGGATTGGATCGGTGGGGTTCTCTCGGGACTGGTCATTCTTTATTTGATTTGAATTTATTTTCTTATCCTTCCTGTAGTAAAACACTAATATTGTTGGATATTGTGATTTTTTGGTCTTCTTCAAGCTTTGTTCAGACGCTGAAGCTCCATTCAGTGTCTCCTGCGTCTGGTAAGAAAACAGGGAGAGGCCAGAAAGACGATATTTTTGGTGAATAGGGTAGAGACTGAATAGCCGTGGTGGGTGGGGGTTGTTTATAAGAAGAAATTCAGGTTGAGAAAGGGGTTTGTGCCAGAGAAGAACAAGGTGGGATCATAGGGTAGGGATCTATGGGGAAGAAGAAGAGGAGCATGGCTGGGGTCATCCCTGTTAGTCCAAACTACCATTTTTTAAACTCTTTGCTACTTTGCAGGCCTTGGTCAAAGTGAAACATTCCATGGGGTTCAGGCTGTGAAAAACATCCTGCCTAACCACCTGAGCACAGGGCAGACAAAGGCCAAACTAAAGAAACATCACTATCACATCTTGCTTGGCAAAGCTCTGAGGAACACCACAATGATACTCCACCAGAAAAAGGGCCAAACCACCTGACCATGAGCACATCTTATCAATATCCTGCTGGGCAGCAAGCCATACTGCCCAGGTCCCTCCCATCCATACCTGTAAGTACCCCAGCCTGTAAGCAGTGGTGGGCTCTGGCATTAAGCTGGTCCCCGACTCCCACAGGTGTCTGCAATATTCCTGTGTAGCTGTTTGAGCTGCTCCCTCTCTGTGTGTTTTTCTTTCACTCTCACCTTCTTTTCGAAACCTAACATTTTGATGCCAAAACCCAGAATGGTGATTGGGTTCTAATGAGTAAGTTTTCTCTTGTAACCTGGAAAGCAGCAAGCAGCACAGACTAGACCCAGGCCTACTTCCAGATCCTGAGTGGACTCCCTGTTTCCAGTCCCGTTCTCCTTATTTCTCTCATCTTCTCCAGGCCTGAGCTAACGCCCAGATATTGATCCATCTTTCCGTCTAATGTTTCCTTCCTTCCTCTTTCCAGGCAGCTGCAACAAGGATCACCTCCATTGCCAGACGTCACAACCAGCACTGGGCTTCAGTTAGCGAGAGAGTCTCCCTCTTCCTTCTTTCCGGATTCCTCTCTATTTCTGCTGGTTCTCCAAAAAGTTTCAGTGCTGGATGAGAGGTCTCCCCAGTCACCAGGTAATCACAGCCTGGCTTCTTAGGGGACACCCTCAGAACACTTGCCACTCTGGGCGCTCCAGCCTCCAGGGAACCGTGAATAGCTCCGGGGCTGCCCTGACTCTCCAGATCTCTTCTCCCAGGAGGAATTGAGTACTCACTTCCTTTTGGGGTATTCACTTCTCTCGGGAGTACTCGTTCCCCTCTGGGGTGTTCACTTCCTTCCAGGGCATTCACTTTCCTCAGGGGTATCCACTCTCCTCCAGAGTATTCACTCCTCTCTTCCAAAAAACAAAACTTCCAAATTCAACATAATCTAAAAAACTTTCTCCAAAGCAATGGTAAATTATCTGAAGTGCTTATCTTATCTCCATTCACGGCTCTCTCTCTCTCGCTCTCTCTCTCTCGCTCTCTCTCTCTCTGCCAATCCTGTTCACCTTTTCAAATCTTCCTCCTCCAGGAAAAATCCCCAAACACACCTCCTCCTCTAGGCAAGCCTTTCTTCTCTGCATTTCAACCGGACCTACAAACCCCTTCCTCAACCTCCTGCCCACCACCATTCCCTCCACCTTCTCCTTCAGCTCTGGCTCCTCCAACCCCTTACTGTTGCCCTGCATCCCCACTGCCTTCTCCACCTCAAACCAGGTCTCACGTCCGACCCCCTTTCGCCAAAAACCAGTCACATGCCCAAAGGCCTTCCAAAGCCCTTCCCTTGCAGGAGGTTGCGAGGGCTGAGGCATAAGCTGAGTTCAATTTCCCTTCCCTCTAGCTGACTTCTGCCATATTAAAAGGAAACTCGGCTCCTTTTCAGTGGATCCTACCTCCTTCCAAAAGGAATATCTGTGCTTCCCAAAATCTTATGACCTTACCTGCCATGACATGTATGTCACTTTCTCCTCTACCCTCAGCCTGGAGGACAGGAAACACATCTTTATGGACACGCAGGCCCATGAGAACACATTCCACCAACAAGATGACGCTCATAACCCAAGAGAGACCCTAGCTATCCCCAGAACTGATCCCAATTGGAATGATCAGGCAACTTCCATAGACAGACGGGAACAAGGCCAAACAATATCATGCCTTGTGGTGGGCACAAATAAAGCCGCCCCTGCTCTTTTCTTCTTCTGCCTTTCAAAGGTCACAACTAAATTTGCCACCTTAAATCCTAATACAAATAAGGGCAAAATCTATCTCCGTTAATAATTTATCTCTGAGTCAGCCCTAGACATTTGAAAAAAGTTTAAAAAACTGGAGGATGGCCCTCAAACCTACTGAAAAGACTTAATCAATGTGGCCTTTAAGGTCTTTGAGAATAAAGAGGAAGACCTGAAAACACCAAACCTAAAAAAGGACCAGACTAAATACCAAATGCTGGTAGCTACCACTCAATGGTTCCCAAGGCATACAGAATCCCTCAACTAGGCAACAGTCACCTCCAGGAGCCTGTTCTAAGTGCAGTCAACAGGACACAGGGCAAAAGCCTGCCCTAATCCCAGGACACTCTGGAAACCTTTCCCCATCCGTGGTATCAAGGTACACTGGAAGGCAGAGTGCTCAGTGAAAGTCTTCATCCTGCTTCAGCACCTCTACCTGAAGACTGTCAGGGAGTCCCCTGCCCCCACTGCCATCCCCACCTCAGAACCCAGGGAAATGCTGCCAGTCTCTGCTAAGCCCATGTCTTTCCTGTTGGACACTCAATAAGAAAACTAGTTACTCAGTTTTACCAGAATATTCTAGACCACTTTTCAGTTCTCCTATGTCTATAGTGACATTCAATGGAATCCCCTGTAGGCACAGACTGGTCCTTTATTATACAGACTATTCAACACCCCGCTTCACCCACTCTTTCCCGGTTATCCCTCAGTGTCCTACCCCTTCCTTGGAGCGGACATATTAAGTAAATTCCAGGCCTCCTTACAATATGGCTCCTACAATTCTACCCCTTTTATTTTCCTCTGCTGCTCAAATGCTCTTCTCCCTCTCTTCTCCCTCTCAACCTCATTATCTACCCTGTTACCTTCTGTTAATTCTGAAGTTTGAAACATTTCTAAGCCCACGATAGCCACACGTCACAACCCAATTAAAATAACACTTCCAAACTCCTGCATTTTCCTTCATCAGTCTCAATATCCCTGTAATGCAGCCAGCCTCAGGGTCCTCAAATCTATTATCTGTAAACTTTTACAAGCTCAAACTTTCAAGCCTGTCAACTCGCCCCACAACACCCCTATTCTGGCTTTCTAAAAGACAGGCTCATCTTACCCCTTGGTGCAGGATCTCCAAGTTGTCAACGAGGCAGTGGTACCAATCCATCTAGTGGTCTGCAACCCATATACTCTACTCTCCCATATTCCCCCATCTACCACACCCTCCTCTGTATTGGAATGAAAAGACGCCTATTTCACTATTCCCGTAAATCAGGCTTACCAAAGTCTTTTTGCTTTACCCTGGTAAAATCCTAATATTTACATGTCCACCTGACTAACACGGACTGTACTCTCACAGGGGTTCCGGGATAGCCCCCACCTATTCAGACATGCCCTCGTCCAGGACCTAGCTGAACTTCCCTTTGCTCTTAGCACCCTCCTCCAATACATCAATGACCTCCTTCTCTGTAGCCCCTCCCTTAACCTGTCCATCCAACACACCACTCAGGTTTTAGGTTTTAAACTTCCTCCATAGTAGAGAATATTGGGCCTAACCCACAGAAGCTCAGTAGCCCAAACCCAAATTACTTACCTTGAGTTTGTCCTAACCCCTAACTCTCGAGCCATCCCAAGCCAATGAAAGGAGCTACTTTGGGACGTGCTCCTTCGTCACACAAAATGTTCCTCCTCTCCTTCTTGGGCCTTGTGGGATATTCCTGGCTGGAAATTCCCAACTTTGACTTGCTGGCCAAGCCGCTCTACACAGCCTCACATGGCCCATCCAAAAACCCCTAAATCCAGTTTGTCCCATCAACTCCCACTTAAAAAAAAAAAAAGCTAAAAATGCCCTTTTAATGGGCCTGGCAGTGGGACTGCCCAACCTCACCAAGCCCTTTACTTTGTATGTACATTCTGACCAAGGCCTTGCTCTTGGACTACTCTCCCAAAGATGCAGCAGTGCCCCACAAGCTGTTGCATACCTCTCAAGACAACTGGACTCTGTCAACCAAGGCTGGTCACTCTGACTAAAAATCTTGGGGGTGGCCACACTGCTGGCCTCAGAGGCACAGAAACACAGTCTCTACCAACACATTACTATTGCATATTCCCATAACCTGCAGGGCCTCATAAACCATCAATCCCCTATATCCCTCCCAGCATCCCACTTACAGCAGGTACACTCCTTATTCATAGGTAACCGTCTAATCACCTTTCAGAGACATAAAACTTTCAACCCAGCGACACTCCTCCCTGTAAATACTTCCCACTCTAAACTCTCTCACTCTTGCCTGGACCTCTTAAACTCCCTCTCCTCCCCCTTCCAACACGTTTCAGAAGGCCCTTTGCTGGGAACACATACACAGTTAATTAATGGAAGCTCTTTTAGGGAGCCATGTCCAGCAGATGGCTATTCCATCACTGCTGAAAATAATCTCCTAGAATCCAATGCTCTCCCACCCCATGTTACCTCGCAACAGGCAAAGCCAGTTGCCCTAACCAGGGCCCTCACCCTAGCAAAGGGAAAGAGGGTCAACATTACACCCATTCCAAATATGCATACCACATCCTACACTCTCATGCCTTAATCTGCCAGTAATCTGTAGTTTTCACACTAGAAAAGGAACTCCCGTAAGAAATGGCAAATTAGACATAAGCTGCTGGAGGTGGCTAAACTACCACTAAAGGCCACCATTGTTCATTGAAGGGGCACCAAAAAGTTACAGAAGCTATAACCAAGAAAAGCTTCTCAATACGTTTGGCAGTATGGCCAGCAGCCATTAAGACCCCATCATCATTGCCCATTTTTCCCAGCATACGCCCAGTATATACCTAGGAGGAACAAACCCCACTTGCCTGGGCTGACACCATTCAGGAAAAAATGTTTCTATCTCAATGAAGAAAGCGTCTTGGCCAAGTTTTAAAAAACCTTCTGTAGTTGTATATGTGCACAACCATTTCCATGCTGGTTACTGCCCCTATTCCAGCTTTTAAAAAAATAGATAAATTCTTCCACCATGTCTGCCAATCTCAAAGATATTTCTAAGGTGTGTTCCCTTTGCATTTAAACTTCCTCTGAAGAAGCTATCAAACCACCTCCTTTCCCACACACGAGGCCTGAGGACACCTACCAAGGCAGAACTAGCAAATCACCTTCACCCACATGCCCCACATAAATGATTCTATACCTTTAGACAATAATAGACACATTCTCTGGACAGATAAAAGCTTTTCCTAACACCACGGAACAGGCACACACCATCGCTTCTATTATCTTCACTCATCTTATCCACCAGTTTCAACCCCTTCTTACATCCAGTCAGACAATGGGCCAGCATTTGTTTCACAGTTTAACCAATAGTTGACAAAGTCTCTAAACATTAAATGGGCTTTCGATATTCCTCACCACCCCCACTCTTCAGGAAATTAAAAAAAAAACCCGACAAATAACCAAACTCTCCCTAAAGGTTAAAATGGCCTGGACTTCGCTTCTCCCATTGGTCCTATGAGTTTATGAGTCATTTTCCAAAAGCCACTCAGCCTAAGCCCATTGAAACTCATGTATGAATACCCCTTTATCCACCAGAATCTCCCTGTAATTTCTCCCCCTTCTACGTGAAATACCTGGGCAGTGTTACATCTTACCCAATATCTAATAAGATAGCACACACATGCTTACTTTCCCTCGCCTAAAAGTCCATCTTCAAAGCACTCCCGTGTTCCTACAACAGGGCACTGGGGCTGAATCGCAGACTCCTCCTCCTCCCCCTCCAACTCAAGTGGACAGGTTGTCACCAGGTTATCCTAACTACTCCCACAGCAGCAAAGCTAGCCTCCTTTTCACACTGAATACACCATTCCAAACTGAAAAGAGCACCAGAGCCACATCTAGAAACTTCTTCACCCCCAAATTATTCTCCCTCCCTCACAGGACCAACATGGCTGCACTTAACAAGAATTCCAGAAGTTGCCAATCTAGAAGGCCCTAGTCCATAATACTCCCTGCCTCCAATTTCAAACCTTTTGTCTCAGACTTTGTTTCAGATCTTCCCTGGTTTTCCTACCCCATGTCCTGGGTAGCCCACGCCAGTTTTTCACACTAACCCAGGACGTATGACTTCCAAAATTTCACTCCTACTCGAATCTCCTCCTTCTCCTTTTGTCTTCCTTGTCTGTGGGATATTCTGAGTCTCCACCCCCAACCTGTATCAGTTGAGGCCCTCAGCCTCACACATTGCCTCTTAAATCAGTCACACTCACATCTTTCTTCCAATTGTTAAATTTCTTTGTCGACACAAATCCAACAGCTCATAGCCCTTCCTGTCAACCTGGCCACATAAACCCAGGCCAAATAAACCTGCATCTCACCTACTCAGCCAAATCATCCCCAAAAACTGTTTATAATCTTGCTGGGCTAAACACCTTTCCCTCAATTTCAAATCCACCCACGCCGTCACATACAGGGCTGTCACCCTCCTTCGCCTCATAGCCTCTTAGCTCAGCAGGTTACAAGTCGGATTCCATAAAACACCTCTTACCAAGCCCTCCCCTCTCTGCCAGCCCTGCTCTCCATGTATCCAGTGCAAAGTCGCTCCCTGGAAGAAATGCACAAACAATTCCCTCACCTGCAACCTTTATTCTTCTGCCCTGTCCAGACTGCAGTGGCTGTTAGTTACAAAAATCCACTTATCTCTCTCTCTCCAAAACCAAGCAGCCTTCACCGCCTCCCCCACCAACCTTCCCCATTAGGCCCTCCCAGAGGCTCCCTTTGCAGGCAGCTATTCAATTTGTAAAAACATAACAGTTGAAACAAAAGGTTTGTCCAGAATGCAACCCCCCATTTTCATGGCTTGCCCTAATACCCTACAACTTTTGTCTGTCCACTCCCAGTGTCTTCTTCCTTTGCAGCACAAACTCTCACCTCTGCCTACTGGCCAGTTGGTCAGGAACACGCACCCTGGTGTTTCAATCTAAACACTAACATTTTGCTGAGCAGCCAGACTGTCCAGGTTCCTTCAGCAGCTTCTGTCTCATCTTCCTCCACAAACACTAAGCAGCCTCTACATCTCCCTCTAGTGTTAGCGGAACTAAACATCTCTGCTGCACTCAGCACTGGGATAGTGCGCTGCCCCTTTCTTAGGGCCTTAATCTTCCTCTTCCTAATACTAACAACTGCCCCATGTATACCTATCTTCATATCCCTCTTTATCTCCCCAAGGCTAAACTCCCTTGTCCCGGCAGCCACCCAGCAACACATCGATACCATCCTTCTCCTCTGCCAAGTGCAGTACCAGTGCCTCCAGGGAAACAACTCTCAAGTCAAACACCCACTGCTGCAAAATCCAAACCCTGATTACAGCACCCCTACTCATCAGGAAGCAGCCAGATCAACAATTCCCCTCTTCCTTTTATACTAAAGTCGAAGGCAACAATGTGAGTCCAAACCACCATTTGTAAGCACCCTGCTGTTTTACAGACCTTGGTCATAGAGAAACATTCCACAGGGGTTCAGGCCATGAGAAAAATCTTGCCTAATCACCTTATCGCAAGGCAGACTGAGTGTTTACATGCAGGATACTGCAATCTAAGACCAAATGTGCAAGAGTTTGGGGATTGTTCAACTTACTACTGGGAATTATGTCCAGCGCAAAAAAAAAAAAAAAAAAAAAAAAAGGAAGCATTTCGATTGGAAAAGGAGAAGGACAACTATCTTCTGTTAAAGACCACACGAGAGTCTATGTAGAAAAGTCAATCTTACAAAAGGCTTTTACAGTCATTGAGGTTATCAAGATTGCCCAACTAACGAAACACTCCAACATGTCTTCTGGGCAAAGTTCTAAGAAACACCACCATGACATCCCAATGGAAAAAGAGCTAAACAGCCTGATCATAAAAACATCTTATCAATACCCTGCCAGGATCATAAAACATCTTATCAATATCCTCCCAGGCAGCAAGCCTTACCACCCAGACCCCTGCCACCCATACCTGTAAGTACCCGAGCCTGTACATGGCCTTGCGTTCTGGCATTAAGGTGGTCCCCCACTTCCACAGGTGCCTGCAATATACCTGTGTCGCTGTTTGAGCAGCCCCCTCTCTGTGTGTCCTTCTTTCACCCTAGCCTTCCCTACAAAACTGAACAATCTTACCTTATCACTTTCTTTATTACTAGATTCACAGGGACTCTTCCTCTTCTTCCCGTTGGTGCTTGAAGTTGGCTCTTCCATAATTATGGCTGGTTCTAGAATGTCTATAGTAGGCTCTTCTAGGGTAAGATATCCACAGCTACATTGAATCTTGCCAGTGGGTCGTCCCAGAGCTCTTGCCTGCCCTATATATACCCTCCTGGTAACCAGGCAAAGCCACACCCTTGAGCTTTGTTTGATCATACAGGCAGTGTTCCAGCCAATGGCAGCCCTAGGATGGCTTTGACATCACAAAGTACCACCCATGGCAACTCCCTGACAACTCCCTGGCAACTCCCTGGCAACTCCCTGAGGACTCCCTGAGGACTCCCTGGCAACTCCATGGCAACTCCCTGGCGACTCCCTGAGGACTCCCTGACGACTCCCTGACGACAGCTCCCTGGGCTTGGGGGCAAAGGATGAAAGGGATGTAGAGAAAACCAAATGCTGTTGTTTCAACATCCCCTGAAGATGTGTCCCAAACTGATCTCCCACCACTCCTCCTTTCTCCATGTTTAATGTTCATGGTTCACATGGATGTGAGAGGATGATTCCTTCAAGCCCTTCTCCCATAGTCATTCCTATTAAGTGATTCATTCTTTAATCTTCCAGCCCTCGCCATGACCTAGTATTTTAGATGTCTCACCTCAAAGACCTCCAAGCTAGTGTGGCCACATTTAATTATTGGTGCAGATGTGAATTATCCCTCCTATAGTTCCTTCATATGCACCTTGAAGACCATTTACTTTTAGATTATTGCCAGGCAAATTTCAACCTATGTTCTTTTACCCAATGTCCATGTAGTTCTCTTAAATTTTCTATTTCCAACCTGAAATAATGGCCTTTGGTCTGTCAAAACTTTAGTGAATAAACATTCTTTACTGTGTATCCTAGTCTTGTTTCAAATTAGGCGAGTGTGTTCATAGTAAATGTAGTATCCCAACATGGATTCTCCCAGTATGAGGGGTGGGGGATGGAGAGGGTATTCATGTGCTGGAAGTTGTTCTGAGTGTTTCCATGCAGGATACTATAATCTAAGACCAACATGTGCACCAGTGTGGGCATAGTTAAGCTTTGTACTGGAGACTGTGTCCAGTGCAAAAAAAAATGCATTGAGATTGGAAGAGGAGAGGTAAAAGTATCTTTTGTCAAAGACTACACGAGAACATGTGTAGAAAGTCAATCTGAAAAAGTGCTCCTACAATAATTGATGTTAGCAAGATTACAGAGTAAGACATCAACATAAAAATCAATAACAATCAATTGTATGTTTACCTATTAGAAGAGGCGATGTTTCAGCCAATGGTAGCCCTAGGGTGGACTAGAAGTTAATTTCAACAACTGAAAGTTGAAACTAAGAACAGTGCAATTTAAAATGTCACTAAAAATATTAAAGGCCTAGGAACAAATCTGAACAAAGATGTAAATAACTTGTATGCTTAAAACTACAAAGAAATTGCAAAGATAAATTAATGACATAAGAAAAAATTGAGATGGATACTTTGATTTTTATTAGATGATTCAGTATTGTAAGATGACAGTTATTTCCAAATTCATCTGTAGATTCAACTCAATTGTACCCGAAATTTTAAATAGCTTTTCAATACAAATTGACAAGATAATTACAGAATTCATATGGAAATGTAAAGTACCTAGAATAGCCAAAAGAAAAGTGTTGAATCTTAAAAAGCTCTGGATTGTATCAATGTCAGTGTTCTGGTTTCGACAGTGTACTGAAGATTTTACTATTGGGAGAGACTGGTTGAAGGGTACATAAGGCCTACATGTACATGTCTTTGAAACTTATTCTGAGCTTATAATTGTTTCAAAATAAAAAGCCAAAAGTATTTTAAATGATAGTAGCAGAAATGGCCACACATGTGTTCAGTTTTCAAGATTATTCTTCTTTATCATATCAGGTTGAGGAACATACTCAAAGTCACTCTCCCATGTCACACTGTAAATCACAGATGGACCCAGGACAAGAAGCAGGGACTCCTGGGAACCTTTTTCCTTTTTGTTTTTCGGCCTTTGTACAAGTGATATTATAAACTGACACTAGTTTAGTTATAACAATAATCCTCAACTACATATTTTATATATATTTTTACACTTTTTAGCTGTCTAAGGCAGGTTTAAACACCAGACAAAGTACCAGATATAGGATAGGATCTGCTTGGAATTTGCTCCACTCCGTGGCCACAGAGAGCAAGGTGTTAGAAGCCAACCGTATATTTTCCTCTGGGGCACAGACAGTTGAAGAGCAATCAATGAGAAAGGGCTGCGTATGGGAGAGGCATACAACATCTTACTGGCTTTGCATGTGACTGAATAAGAGGCTTTGAAAAATGCCAGCACCATTGCCTCCACTGCCGCCACTACCAGCTCTATACTACTATTTATACTACTACTAGAAAAGATTCCATACACAGAGAACCTTCTATATGCCAGGCTCCACTCTAAGCATATAGTAGCAAAGTCAAAGAGGAAACAGATGGTACATCCAAAATGAATAATCTGACAACTATTTATCTGCAAAGGAACCATTTTCAAACAGGTACATGCAGGAAGGTCATCAGAGATAGTGCTCATTGTAGCTGCCATTACTCCAGACCCAGGGGAGTGACAGCAGGAAGGAAGTGGTTGCTAGAACCTGAAATGAT
>JAPYYA010001927.1:0-14595 GCA_028533165.1 Leontopithecus rosalia | reverse complement strand
CTCAGGCATCTCAATTGCAGCAAGTCTATTGCTCACACAGAGACTAAAGGGGATATGAAAGCAGACAGCACGATGTCCTCATAAACCGCAGGCCCTTGCTCTGCATTCTGTTTTTGCCTCAGTGGCTTAGCCTGTGATTTTTACCTCGACTCGACAGCCCTCAAGAGCGGGGGGAGAGCAGATAGGTCCAGCAGCCAAGGTGGGGCGAGTCACGCTAACTGTCTCAAGCCCTTGGTGCGAATGCTGCAAGCCCTGCCCGTCAATCCTGACCTTCTAAATTGAGGATAGCCCTCAGTGGCTTTTCCTGAGCGTTTACTCTTCTTTTTTCCTCAGGGCACTTATTTTTGAATGTCTCTCTTGTTTACAATATGTACATTGATTTTTTCCTAACAGGGGCCCTTTTGTAAGGTCTCCTGCCCTTGTGGAATGACTCGTGTTTCCTGCAGGGCTGCTATTACTGCTTTAGTAACTTTTTTGTTTTGTATGGCTTCAGGAGTATTCCTGTTATTAAAAACCTTCTGGGCAATTTCCAGCAATTTGATTAAATTTATTCCCTGGCGGCCAGGCTTGGTGGTTCACACCTGTCATCCCAGCACTTTAGGAGGCCAAGGTGGGCAGATCCCCTGAGGTCAGGAGTTCGAGACCAGCCTGGCCAACAGGGAGAGACCCCATCTCTATAAAAAAAAATTTTATTCCCTGGAATCCGTATCATTTTTGTAACTTTTTCCTGATATCTGGAGCCGACTGGGAGACAAAGGCCAAGTTAATGTCCCGTTGATTTTCTGGGGCCTCAGGGTCTATAGGAGTTAGACTGCACACGCCTCTTCTAGGTGTTCTAGGAAAGCAGCCGACAATTCCTTTGGACCCTGAGTCACTGTAGAGAATGATGGGCCACCTAGCCGTCTCCTTAACCCCTGCTAAAAGATACCGGTGAAGTGTTCAGAGCCTGGTGACCCCCCAAGGTGTTGGGGTCCCATTGGGGTCGGGTAGTGGGAAAAACCTCTTCAATTCGGTCTCAGTTTTGGTTTTTTTTTTTTTTTAACTGTTTCTCCCCCTGGACCTATGATGACTTTCAGGGCTTTCCTGTCTAATTCTGCTTCTTTCTTCTGTGGTGAACAGAATCAGTAATCATTGTTGGCAGTTGTCCTAAGTGGGGTGATGAGTCTGGAGTACAGATTCCAAGAGCCCTGTCAAAGCCTGGGGCTTCTCAGAGAACGGGGGATGTTGAGCCTTCTGACAGAACTTACTCCATTTTAAAAGCTCACCACCACTTTTAAGTTCTTCAGCACGACTCCTTCCTGGGAATTATTTCAGCAGTTCCCTAGCACAACCCCCTCCCAGGAACTATCTTAGCAGTTCCCCAGCCCTTCCCCTTCTGCACAGCCCCTTACACTGGATGCATCTGCTGGCTTGCAGGCCATAACAATTCCTTTTGCCATGCCACGGGTGCTGCACACCAATTTTGGGTGCCCCCTGGCAGCTTTTCCCCTGCTTTTAATAAAGCTTGTTCCAGCACCTGGTGTTTTTGGCTCTCTCTTTATTTTTTATTACCTTCCAGTTATATAAGTCACTTGATGAGAAGGGGATGTGAGCAAAGAATGAGCGACCCTGATTCTCTTCTCCGGTTAGGGGCGCCTCTCAGAGAGGAAGGACCGCTGGTGGGTGTGGAGCCCTGCTGTGGGTGTGCAGTGGGGGGACAGCGTTGGTTACTGGTGCTGTCCGGGGTAAGGGGGTGCTGAGGCCCTGGTTTAGAGGGCCTTGAGTAGGGTGGAGGTAATTCCTGATCTTTCACCGGGGAGGGAAATATGGCTGGCACAGAAGGGGCTCAATTAGGACCTGCCAGCATAACTTGTAGCCCAGCTTGTTTAATGTAGCGTTTAAGCTGTGAAGGGGGGCTGTTGAACTAAGCCTAGCCACTGGTCAATGTATGGAAACTGATCTGGGTGCCCTGGGGAACCTGTCACCACATTTCATACAGCCTGGATTACGTTGGGATTATATGTCCCAGAGTCTGGCCACCCCACCTTAAACAATGGCCACTCCAATTTACACAGACTGCGGATTTTTTTCGGGGTTAGTTTTACCACATATTGGCCTGAAAATTTAGCCTTGAAATTGACCGTCATGCACTGGAGGAGGGTGCAGGGCCAGGAACCAGATGATCCCATTTTTGTTTTGTTTTGTTTTGTTTTGTTTTGTTTTGTTTTTTAAACCTACCAGTTGTTACCTGGACCTGTTTGCTTTTACAATACTCTCAGTTCTGGAAAGCATTTTACTTGTGCCTTGCCCTTTCCAGCACCAGTTTTAAGTATGCTTCTGTAGCAAGGTTTTGTAAGGAGGGGGCCTATCCCTGGCACAAGGGAAGGAGACAGGCGGAAGCAGCCAGGGGTGCGGGTCAATATTACCTGGGTGGGACCACAGCGGTGAATGGTAAGCTTTTAGGAGATAAAAAAAACCCACTTTGGTAAAGACTAGTCAAGTGCAGTAGTGAGAAGGGGGGAAAGAGTAGAACAAGGAGTTCGATCTGTAACTGACTGTGAACAATCAATTGAGATAACTCACTACCTTCGGACCACTCGGAGCCTTGGGTGTGAATTTTTAATTCACCACAGCTCATAGAGATCACAAAACCTTTTCCAGTCAATATCAACTGGTTGATGGCAGTCAGCCTCCCAACACCAGAGAGTCGCGGGGGGCAGAATCGCCTCCCAGACATTTAAATTAGAAAAGGAGGGGTCTAATGGTGAAAGAGGAAGAGGAAAAGAAAGGAGAATAAAGTTATTTTTAGGGGCATAAAATCAGTGAAAGTCTGCTGCAACCAATGGTTATTTAACCAATTGAAAACATCATCTGACCTTAGTGAGGTAGGCCTAAACCATTGCAGATCAGTCAGTAAGCACCTTAGAAAACTAGAGAATTTACAGTAAAGACACAACCACATGAGGGGTAGACAGACACAGGTGGGTGTCCCCCTGTGAGAGACCAATCTGATGCCTGCCCCGCCACATCCTTGAAGGGATAATTCAGAGTGTCTTGGCTAAGGTGTACCCATATAAACCCTGGGCCTGGTTCCCGCAGAGGCGAATCACCATTATGCCCTATAATGTCTCTGTGGAACCGCAGGTGAAGGTCCACACAGATCCTGTAGCCTGCCGGCCGTGGGACCACACATATACGCACTCACTCTCTCACTTACACCAGGGTTACGGAAGACAACCGAAAACTGAATTACCTGAGCCTCCAGTGACGTTGTCATAGGCTTGCCTAGTCAGAGATTAACAACTGCATCCGGTCTCCTGACTTAGGCTCCTGGCGGACCGCTCTGCACCCCCCTCCCCTGCACCCATTTCTAGACCTGATTTACCTCCGGAGGTTCCCGGGACCCTGAGGAATTTTGTGTGAATGTCGGCTAGGTAGTCGCCCTCTGGGGCCCTAGAACATGTCAGGGGGTGCCTCCCCTAGAGATCCCTGAGGCAGGGACAGCTGCTTGGGCGAGACTCCAGGCATTTTGTCTGAGTGATGATGGATGAATCTCACTGGGGCCTCCAGCCATTGTAACCAAGCGAGCACGAAATCACCACTGAGACAAAGACCAGGCCAAATTACAGGGTCTTTATTGCTAGTAGCCACAGAGGACTTGCGTCTCTCTAACCTGTGGCCCCAAAAGGAGGGTGTCAAGACCTTTTATGCCCATAAACCACCTCCTGGGCAGGGGTGGGGGCAAGGGGCTTTGGACATTCCAAGGGCCAGTGGACTTTGGACATTCTGTAAACCACCTCCTGGGCGGGGGGTGAGGGTGAGGGACTTTTACCATGTCACATTATGAGAATTAACACATAATGTTAGTGTCACAGCACAGTGCTCTGTGACATACTACTTAGCACATAGTACATGCTCCATAAACCTTGCATTAATGCAGTTGCACATGTTTTTTTTCAAATGCGGACTTACTGTGTTACAGAATATTCAGGAGACCAGAGACCAATGGTGAAACAGGAGGATTTTTATTAAGGTGGCCACCAGCTCAGTGGATTAGCATCCCATGGCTGAGCCCCTAACAAAGACAGGGCTTGACTTTTATACATCCAGGATGATGTAGCAGCTAACAGATTCACAGAAGCCATAACAAAGAATAGTTAATTTGTGACATGTCTTGCGATGTACATTACATTTGAAAATAGCATTTTGAGAAACACATTACACATTCTTTGGGTGTTATCTTGCCCTGTGACCTTGGTGCTAGTCTGTAAGAAAAACGAGTCTTGAGATGCTTGGGAACTTTGCTGAGAATGTAGGGAGAATAGATAAGGTAGATTTTACAGGGAGTTAGTAAATTTCAAGCAGAGCTGGGGGTTAGGTTTTATATTGAACACAACACAGTAAACTTTATTATGCAGCAATTACAGACTACTATTGTTTTTATTTAATTTTTCTTTTCAACTCAGACATTGACACCATCTCCAGCCTCTGTAAACTTTAAAGGGCCTGCAGAGAATGCCATGCTTCAGGATGATGATTGGTGATCTTGTCTTCAGATGAAAAGTATCTGTGTTGTGATAAGGGTGTTGGTGTAAGGGACTCTGTGTGCTGTGCCTGCTTTCTATAGCTGAGTGGTACTATAATGGTTCTAGGAGGAGGAACGTGAGCATTAATGGGAGACTTAACTATAAGAAGCTAATTCAAGGACTCTCTTCAAACCTGCAAAATTTTGTTACAGTGAGGCCTAGAATATCAAATAATTTATATGGCATTGAAGCTTGAGAGGCAGTGCTTAGCTAAGTGACTCTCAGCCCAGTCTTCCAACAGGATCTCATGCACAATTTGAAGAGAAATCACCTGGGGTCTTCCCCACAGATCCTGTCTGTTGTTCTGGGTGGAAACACTTCTGTTTTTAAAATTAATTTTCTCACAAATTACAGCGAGGCCAAGGTCAAGCATGAGGACTTCCACATACTTTAATGAGAGGTGAGTTCAACCTGTTTTCCAGGAGGTCACAGGGCTTACTCTGCTTGGTTTTGGTAGGGTCATGTCAGTGTAGCCCATATTTTTATTGCAGCAACAGAGAATGTTGGAATGCCTTCCTTTTTCTGTAGAGCTATAGAATACTTTAGAGAACATTACTGTGTTGAAAGTTATTTAAGCAGTTAATCCTACTCAGTCACATGTAAGAACTAGTTCTCTTAATTCATTTCACCTGTAGTCAAATTAAGAATTCTGTCACTTGATATATACGTATTTTCAGGAACTCTTAACATTCAGGGATGTGGCCATAGAATTCTCTCCAGAAGAGTGGAAATGCCTGGACCCTACCCAGCAGAATTTATATAGAGATGTAATGTTGGAGAACTATAGAAACCTGGTCTCCCTGGGTGAGGATGACTTTAATAACTTTAGTGCATAATTCCTAATACTCCCTTAGAGTTTTATTTTCTATTTTTGTAGAATGTCTTCTTGGGAACATTTGAAATTTATGTGGATTAATTTCAGTTTCTTTCTTCAAGATACTGTTGGGAATTTGCTGGTGTAAAGAATATCTTGGGCAGGCACGGTGGCTCATGCCTGTAATCCCAGCACTTTAGGAGGCCGGGGCAAGTAAATCATGAGGTCAGGAGATTGAGACCATCCTAGCTAACACAGTGAAACCCTGTCTCCACTAAAAATACAAAAAATTAGCCGGGGATGCGCCGGTAGTCCCAGCTACTCAGGAGGCTGAGGCAGGAGAATCACTTGAACCCAGTGAGCCAAGATGGTGCCACTGCATTCCAGCCTGGGTGACAAAGCAAGACTCTGTCTCAAAAAAAAAAAAAAAAGAGTATCTTTAAGATGTTTCATCTTTACATAAACCTTCTCTTTTTTTGAACTAATTTGTATCTTCCACTCTAGGTTAGTGGCAATTCTAGAAATTCAATTACATGAAATATTGTTTTCCACATCTTAAAATACAATTTGCACCACTTATTTTGATTCAGTAGTATTTTGTAGTGGAACCTACAGATTTAAAATATTTAAATATTTTAAATATTCTGTCAGGGAACAATTTTTGAATTAATTTTCTAGGATCTTCCATAATTTCTCTTTTCTGCTTCACATAGTACTAGGTTGGTAATTGGAGAATCCCTAACAATAGTCA
Source organism: Leontopithecus rosalia (assembly GCA_028533165.1). Taxonomy (NCBI): domain Eukaryota; kingdom Metazoa; phylum Chordata; class Mammalia; order Primates; family Cebidae; genus Leontopithecus; species Leontopithecus rosalia. Next base: position 8,465 of record JAPYYA010001927.1, on the reverse strand, counting down.
TGTTAACTTTTTAAAATAAAACAGGTGTTGCTGTCTCTAACCCAGACCTGGTCACCTGTCTGGAGCAAAGAAAAGAGCCCTACAATGTAAAGATACATGAGGCAGTAGCCAGACCCCCAGTTAGGTGACAGTGAATGAAGGAGAGGACACAGGCAAGGGGACTAAGATCAAGAAGGAAGCCAGGCCTTTAAAGGTAGTTTGGGAAGCTCTGCTTCAATGGAAATAATTTCTGAAAAGGCTGCATTTTTTTTCCCCATATTCATGAATGGGGCACCTTCTGTCTCATGCTGTTAAATCTTCGAAGAATTCTCTCTTTTTTATTTTTTAGAAAAAAAAAATTTTTTTTTAAAGAGACGGGGTTTCACCATGTTGGTCAGGATGATCTTGATCTTTTGACCTCATGGTCTGCCTGCCTCGGCCTCCCAAAGTGCTGGGATTATAGGCGTGAGCCACGGCGCCCAGCCTAAGAATTCTCTTTTTGGCCGGACGCGGTGGCTCAAGCCTGTAATCCCAGCACTTTGGGAGGCCAAGGCGGGTGGATCACGAGGTCAAGAGATCGAGACCATCCTGGTCAACATGGTAAAACCCCATCTCTACTAAAAATACAAAAAAATTAGCTGGGCATAGTGGCGCATGCCTGTAATCCCAGCTACTCAGGAGGCTGAGGCAGGAGAATTGCCTGAACCCAGGAGGCCGAGGTTGCAGTGAGCCTTGCGCCATTGCACTCCAGCCTGGGTAACGAGCGAAACTCCGTCTCAAAAAAAAAAGAATTCTCTTTTTAGTGATCTCCCTTAAAGTTTACAGGGAAAACCAGTGTCTACTTTATCACTTATAAGGGGGCTGCATGATCTGACTGCTGTTCCATTGCTTTTGAAGACATAGGGATATTTGTATATTGAGGAGATCTATGTCAAAGTATTTTTTTCAAATACTCTTTTTGTATCTTGTCTAAAATGTGTAAGGTGAGTAGTGGTCATACAGGAATTTGGTTCAGAAATCCTAGGAATACCAGGGACAGATGTTGTATCTTTTCTGCTTAGTGATTTTTAATCTTACAGAGGTTGCAAATACAATTCTACAAAAATTCTTATTCAGCAATTTTATCAGAACAATAAGTATTTTCCTAAATATGAAAAAATGTAATATTACTTCAAAATGTTATTGTTTTAATATAAACTGAGATTTGTGATTTAAACTATGTGCAAATTTTCAAATTTTAATATAGTTTAAAGTACAGATTTCCAACCTTTTGGCTTCTCTGGGCCACACTGGAAGAATTGTCTTGAGCCACACATAAAATACACTAATACTAATGATAGCTGATGAGCTTAAAAAAAAAATTCATGAATAATTTTGTGACATCTGCCACCATAGATAAGGGTTGGACACCACTGGATAAAGTATCTGCTCACCTTCTAGGTTTCTTAAATGCTCTATGTCATTAACCAAGCAAGAACCTTGCTAAGTGTATATTAAACTCTCAGTCGTTACCTTATTTCTTTTTTTTATCTTTCCCTTTTACTGAGTTTAATGCATAAAGTGATCGTTATTATAAGTTTAAAATATGTTCAGATTTTTGCATATATACATGTAATTATTAGTGTTACAAACAGGAAGAAAAATTAACAGATTTTATTTCAGGATGGCAGTCAACTCACAAAGCTATATTACATTCTAATAACCACAAGTGTTATACGATTATAGTCAAACACCTCAGCAAGTTGTCAAAATTTCAAAAAATAAAAGGGATAAGCTAACAAAAAATATTCAAGTAGTTACATTGAAAGACATCATATTGTTAAGCTGACATCATCTTGTTTCATACAAAAAGAAACTAACATATTTAAAATCAAAGCTTTCAAATTTCATGTTCCAGTTTTTAATCACCAAAAATTCCATAATTAACTCTACTTCATTTATTCACCCCAAAATAATAATCATTAAGGAAGCCAAATGACCATCATTTTCCTTTTCCTCTTTTACCAAAATAATTTTATAGCTGAAAGGAATTTTAACAATATACAGCAAATTATCACCTGATCTCCTAATAAAGGCTGAAAATCAGAGGTCAAAGGACTTGAATGAATTCCACAGCTCTCCAGCAGCAAAGCCAAAATTAGATTTGTCTCTCCTGAAACATAGTCCTGTTTTTCCTGGGAATCCATTGCTAGAGTTAATGTTTCCTAAAAAAATAGTGGGCCTAAAAACCATTTAAATTGTACATCAAAATGAGCTTTATCAACTGCCAGATACAAATCTGGCCATTCCATGAAAGTCACCTACTTTCATCCAGTCAGTTTTATCTGTCTTTGCTGTTACAGCTGTGATTGTTTGTTTTATCATAGAAATTGACAGAACATAGTAAATAAATTTATTTACGTTCTGTGAAATATGTGTTCAGTGCACAATATAGTCAACAGTTTAATAAATCTCATCATTTAAAACAATTTTTATCTAAGAGGTTCACAAATTTTTAAAAATTATCCCAGGTAATTTGTTTCTAAGAAAAAAAATATTGTCTCATATGATTATTTCTTGCCTGATATCAATAGATTTGAATCTGTCAGAACTTTCTGGATTCTGTGAAATTAGCAGGTTTTTTTTTTTCTCCTGGGTCTTTTTTTAATACAAGAAGTACTAGTATGAACAGAACTTCCACTTAAAGAATCTGGGTTACCTTTAAAAATTCTTCTAGTCTACTTTTATAACTCTTTTCAAAAACTGAGTCATAGAAATGGAGGAGACTGTTTTTCACTCTTAAGCATATTTACATCTAAATCATTTTAGTCACAGGAGATACTTTCCTCCTTGAAAAAAAATCTGATATCTTCTCTTGGTACCTAATTCCATCATTTAGTTGGCTTCATGGCCAATCAAATTTGTATCTTCTCATAATGCTGGTTAAACTATTTACATTGATAAGAACCTCCATTTCCGGAGAGGTCAGAGTCATTTAGAAGGCTGGTGCTGTGAGCTAATGGCACGTAGCTCACTCTTGGTAAGGATCTTTAATTATGACCCAAATCTAGTTTACCTCTGCTGAGCAGAGGCACAGGAGGATATCCTGGAATAAAGAAAGATCTAGTAGGAAGATCTTTCTTTTATCAGTATGCTCGTTCTTTTAATAAACATCTATTGATCACCTTAATAGGGATACTGACATAATATGATACCATTTAGATACAAAGTTAGGAAAATAAGAAAATACATTCAGTCTGCTTATCCTACATAAAGATAATTTGGAAAGAGTCACAATAACAACAGCAAAAAACATGTCCTTGGTGTATGCATAGGAGAGGAAAACAGTAGATGGGAGGCAGAACTATGATAAGGGCACTTCCTGAACCATGTTAGTGTATTACATATTCAAAAATACAATAAATGGAATTAAAGTCAATAGGCTCTTTTTTTCTTTTTCTTTCTTTCTTTCTTTCTTTTTTTTTTTTTGAGACAGGGCCTGGCTCTGTCACTCAGGCTGGAGTACAGTGGTTCTGTCTCGGCTCACTGCAACCTCTGCCTCTTGGGCTCAAGCAATTCTCCTGCCTCAGCCTCCCAAGTAGCTGGGACCACAGGCATGGACCACCAGGCCTGGCTAATTTTTTTTGTAGAGACAGGTTTTTGCTATGTAGGCCAGGCTGGTCTTGAACTCCTGAGCTCAAGCAATCCACCTGCCTTGGCATCTCAAAGTGCTGGGATTACAGGTTCTAGCCACCATGCCTGGATGATATGCTCTTTTTAGTTATTATACGTTAAATTCTGGGGTACATGTGCAGAACATGCAGGTTTGTTCAACAGGTATACACGTGCCATGGTGGTTTGCTGCACCCATCAACCCATCATCTACATTATGTATTTCTCCTAATGCTATCCCTCCCCTGACCCCCCACCCATAACAGGCAGTGATGTGTAACGTTCCCCTCCCTGTGTCCATGTATTCTCATTGAACAGCTTCCACTTATGAGTGAGAAAATGCAGTGTTTGGTTTTCTGTTCCATGTTTGCTGAGAAGGATGGTTTCGGGTTTCATCCATGTACCTGCAAAGGACATGAACTCATTCCTTTTTATGGCTGCATAATAACTCATAGTATATATGTGTCACATTTAATTGATGGGCATTTGGGTTGGTTCCAAGTCTTTGCTATTGTGAATAGTGCTGCTAATAAACAAACATACATGTGCATGTGTCTTTATAGTAGAATGATTTATAATCCTTTGGGTATATACCCAGTAAAGGGATTGCTGGGTCAAAGGGTATTTCTGGTTCTAGATCCTTGAGAAATTGCTACACTGTCTTCTACAATGGTTGAACTAATTTCTACCCCCACCAACAATGTAAAAGCATTTCTATTTCTCCACATCCTCTCCAGCATCTGTTGTTTCCTGACTTCTTAATGATCGCCATTCTAACTGGCGTGAGATAGTATCTCAATGTGGTTTTGATTTACATTTCTCTAATGATCAGTGATGATAAGCTTTTTTCCCATATGTTTGTTGACTGCATAAATGTCTTCTTTTGAGAAGTGTCTGTTCATATCCTTCATTATTTTTAAGACAGTGTGTGATAAGTGTTGTAAAAGAGGTATGCAGAAGGTGTTACTGAAGCACAAAAGAATGTCTCAACTGGAAGAAATCTGAAAAGACTCCACAGAAGTGGTATTTTAGCTAAGTTTTGAAAATGTGTAGGCATATCTATCAGGAGTCCCTGAAGAAAATCATTCTTTCAGAACAGCAGGTTTAACTGCCTTTCTGCCAACCAGGCATTCTTTAAGCATGGATTCATAATTGACCCAACGATGAACCTGATCAAAAAGTTGAGTACCATCTGATCCTGCTGCTCTTATTAGTTCATCTTCTCCACCAGGATGATACTCCATATAAGGGCTGACATTATAAACGAAACCTCTTATGCATATCCAGCAATCATCTTTTTTGTTTAAGTTCTTCTTCAGTTACTTCAATTAACCTGCCTTTTAATCCTGTTAGATCCTTTCCACTTTTGGTCAGTCTAATCCAGTCGATAAGGCTTCTGCCCTGTTTTAAAGGTACCTTGCTACACCCCCCAGCAGCGACAAGCTGCTGAGACCTGGGGGCTGGGAAAGACTGGGAAGGGACGTTCAGCATCTTGAAACCCGTGCCTGGGCCCTGCCTAGGTTTGCCGCGGGCTAGCACCTCCAGCCCGGGCTCGGTGGCCAGGCAGAGGCCAAGCCCCTGACCCACCTGTTACCTTATTTCTTAGTAACTATTATAATTTAGTCTTATTTAGCAGGAAGCCTGAGATTCTGTCATTGAGATCTATCTATCTATCTATATAAAAATGTGTGTCTCTCACACACATTCACACCTAAATAAGTTATAGAGGTATATAGTAAACATTGTTGATAGATTCTTGGAAACTGGAAGTGAAGCAACATATCATTTAAGAAAACTGATTTTAGGGCCAGGTGTGGTGGCTCACGCCTGTAATCCCAGCACTTTAGGAGGCCGAGGCAGGCGGATCATGAGGTCAGGAGTTCGAGACCAGCCTGGTCAGCATGGCAAAAGCAATGTCTACTAAAAATACAAAAAATTAGCTGGGCATGGTGGCAAGTGCCTGTAATCCAGCTACTCTGGAGGCTGAGGCAGGAGAATCATTGAACCTGGGAGGCAGAGGTTACAGTGAGCCAAGATTGCACCTTTGCACTCCAGTCTAGATGACAAGAGCAAAACTCTGTCTCAAAAAAAAAAAAAGAGAAAACTAATTTTACCAGAGTTTAACTGATACATCAAGAGTGATGTTTGGCATATAGCAACATTGCTTCAAGTTACAGTTTTCAAGAACCTGTTTTTTACATTAAGTGAGGACTTACTGTACATCTGCGTTTGTGTGATATGGATTTTTCTGATAAATAAAAGTATATATTTAATGTGTACAGTGTAGTGCTTTGATACACATATTTTGTGGTGATTTGATATGCATATATTTTATTGTAAAAATATAGTCAAGTTGATCGACACATCTTTTACCTCACATAGATAACTATATTGTTTTTGGTAATAACCCTTAAGGTCTACTGTTTTAGCAAATTATAAGCATACATTACAGTATTACTAACTATAAACATAATGCTATTTTGCTGATCTAATGCTATTGTACATCAGATTTCTCAGACTTACTCAACTTATAACTAAAAATTTGTACTCTTTGAATATCTCCTCATATTCCCACCCTTAGGCACTAACAACCACCATTCTACTTTCTGCTTTATGAAAGCTGAGTTTATATTTTTCGATTCCTCATCTCAGTGAGAAGAAGCAGTTTCTTTGTCTCTTTGTGTTTGGCTAATTTTATTTAGCATCATGTCCTCTAGGTCTATCCATGTTGTAAATGGCTAGATTTCCTATTTTCTTGTGGCTGAATGGCATTCTACTGTGTATATATACACACACCATATTTTGACAATTGTAAATATACTACAATGAACATGGGGCTGAAGATTATTTCTTCAAGGTGCTCATTTAATTTCTTTGTTATTATGCTCAGAAGTGGTATTGCTGGATTATATGATATTTCCATTTTTATTTTTTACTTTTTTTTTTTTTTTTGAGACGGAGTTTTGCTCGTTACCCAGGCTGGAGTGCAATGGCGCGATCTCAGCTCACTGCAACCTCCGCCTCCTGGGTTCAGGCAATTCTCCTGCCTCAACCTCCTGAGTAGCTGGGATTACAGGCACGCGCCACCATGCCCAGCTAATTTTTTGTATCTTTAGTAGAGATGGGGTTTCACCATGTTGACCTGGATAGTCTCTATCTTTTGACCTCGTGATCCACCTGCCTCGGCCTCCCAAAGTGCTGGGATTACAGGCTTGAGCCACTGCACCCGGCCCTATTTTTTACTGTTTTTTTATGATGACTTTATCAATTTACATTTCACCAACAGCATACAGCATTTCCCTTGTATGTATGTCTTCTTTGGGAAAAAAAAATCTATTGGCTATTTTTGAATGGCTTATCCTCATCATTATTGTTTTGCTTTGCATTGCAGAAGTTTTTTATACATTTTGGATATGGATATTAACTTTTTTTTTTTGAGATGGAGTTTTGCTCTTGTTGCCCAGGCTGGTGTGCAGTGGTGCTCTCAGCTCACTGCAACCTCCGCCTACTGGGTTCAAGCCATTCTTCTGCCTCAACCTCCCAAATAGCTGGGATTATAGGCATGCACCATCAAGCCTGGCTAATTTTGTATTTTCAGTCGAGATAGGGTTTCTTCATGTTGGTCGGGCTGGTCTCTAACTCCTGACCTCAGGTGATCCACCCACCTCCCCAAATTAACTTATCAGATATATTGCTTGCAAATATTTGTATCATGTAGGGTTTTTAGGAAAAAAATTTTTTTTCTGTACGGAAGCAGTTTACTTTGATACAGTCTCATTTGTTTGTGTTTTCTTTTGTTAGCATATCAAGAAAGTTATTGCCAAGATTGAAGTTTTGAAATGCAAGATTATAAAATTAACACCAAGACAAAAGTATGCCAAATTGCAGGGTCTTTATTGCCGGCGACCACGGAGGACTCATGTCTTTCCAACCCGTGGCCCCATAAGGAGGGTGAGAAGACCTTTTTATGCCTGTAAACCACCTTTTGGGTGAGCGTGTAGGGCAGGGGTAGGGGTGAAGGGATTCAGACATTCTGAAGGCCAGGGGATTCCGTAAATCACCTCCGGGCAGAGAGGAGGGTGTGGGTCTCCGGACATTCCAAGGGCTAGGGGACTTGTCACTTCAATTGTTACCTAAGTGGTTTACGGAAGTCAAGATAAGCATTAGTTTACATATTGTCTGGGCAGAGGTGGAATCCACAAATTTTAGTTACTTCCTACAAGTCGCAGGGGCCAGGATGGAATGGGCTGCTTATTCTGGTCATTACCGGTAAGCAAAGGCCAGCAATTCTGGCAGTTACTGATAAGAAAAGTAGACAGCTTTACATAGTGAGTATTTTGCAGAGCAAGTTAGCAGTTTTATTTACAGAAGTGAAGGCCAGCAGTCATTGTGAGGAAAATGGGGCAGTCATTACAACTTATTTTTGGAAAACAGCTTTGTCTTTTATAAAATGGCATTGCTCAGGTTCCAGCTATAGCACAAGATGAGTATCAACAAGGATTTTCCATATGTTTTCTTCAGGAGTTCTAAGGTTTTTTTATCTTACATTTAAATGTTTTATTTTGAGTTAATTTTTGGGTATGGTGTAAGAAAATGATCTACTTCTGTTCTTTTGCTTGTGGAGATCCAGTTTTTCTGGCACCATGTATTGACAGGACTATAATTTCTGCATTGTATATTTTTGGTTCCCTTGTGTTCGGTAGAGAGCTCCGCCATCTTTCCCCCAGGTCTCTTGCCCCCGCCTTCCCCTCAGGCTTCCTGCTGCCTTGAAGAAAAGCCCGCCAAACCAGTTCTGTTCTGCCCAGCAACGACAAGTAGCCAATCGTCGCAACAGA
>JAPYYA010001926.1:0-14598 GCA_028533165.1 Leontopithecus rosalia | reverse complement strand
AACAAACATATGAAAAAAAGCTCAGCATTACTGGTCATTAGAGAAATGCAAATTAAAACCACATTGAGATGCCATCTCACACCAGTTAGAATGATGATCGTTAAAAAGTCAGAAGACAACAGATACAGGAGAGGATATAGAGAAATAGGAACACTTTTACACTGTTGGTGGGAGTGTAAATTAGTTCAACCATTGTGAAAGTGTGGCGATTCCTCAAGGACCTAGAAATAGTAATACCATTTGACCCAGCAATCCCATTATGGGTATATACCCAAAGAATTATAAATTATTCTGTTCTAAAGACACATGCACACTTATGTTTATTGTGGCACTGTTCACAATAGCAAATACTTGGAACCAACCCAAATTCCCATCAATGATAGATTGGATAAAGAAAATGTGGCACATACATACCATGGAATACTATGCAGCCATAAAAAAGAATGAGTTCATGTCCTTTTCAGGGATATAGATAATGCTGGAAACCATCATTTTCAGCAAACTAATACAAGAACAGAAAACCAAACACCACATGTTCTCACTCATAAGTGGGAGTTGAACAATGAGAACCCATGGACACAAGGAGGGGAACATCACAAACTGGGGACCGTTGGGGGTTGAGGGGATAGGGGAGAGATAGCATTAGGAGAAATACCTAATGTAGACGATGGGGTGATGGATGCAGCCAACCACCAGGGCACATGTACACCTATGTAACAAACTTGCATGTTCTGCACATATACCCTAGAATTAAAAGTACAATAAAGAAAAAAGAGGATGTTTAGGACAGGTCAGAAAGTCTAAACATGTTGTACATGGTCTGTGTAAGTCATGCAAGAATTTATGAAAAAGAATTTATGCCAGAAATGTCATACAATTTAAAGGTGATTAGGCCTCCTAAATGCCTAATGCTTCATAAAATGCCACTGTGACTCTTAACTGTACTGCTTTTCTGGTTTATAGCTAGGTAAGGCCTGGGACATGTGGAGTTAGAGGTTGGAAAGAGTCAGGCTTTATCTGCATTTCTGTCTGGGTCCTAGACTCCACACCTAGTATATAATCTCTTACTTAATAAGGTTTTCACCAAAAGTAAAAGTTGCTAAGAGTTAACATTGTAATTTGTAATTGAGAGTACTGAAAAAATAGATTAAAATTCAAGGTGTGTAAGGAGAATGAAATGCGTATTTTCTATGTAATTATATGAAGGTATGAGAATGTAAATTTTTGCCTAGGTTAGAGGGTTAAAGGATTGTTTTAAGTTAAATAATGCTAAAGGTTTGAACAAGTTATGGAAGATATATAAAAAATTGATTGTAAGAGATTCTATGTGTGAACAAATTGGCTAAAGATAAAATGGCATTATTCAGTTTCTTTCCCATAAATTGGACACTGGAATAGAAACACAACAGAAATTTCTCAGAACATTGGGCTTCTCTGAGAAAAAAAAAATTGTAAAGAATTTTAAAAGACTTATAAAAATCTTACTTTTTAGTCAAACTTTATTTAAAATGGAATAGATTTTTTAAATTATTAAAAACTAGCTTTAACATTAAAAATACGCTAATAGAAACATAAAATTTGGGTTTTCTCTTTTAAAAAGAATTTTTATGTAATATTAAAAGATATTGAAAGATTTTTGTTTACCTTTTAAATAAACCACAAAAGAAAAAGAGAGGGAAAAGAAAGAAAGGAGACAGAGTCAGTTGGCCCCATGCTATCTTCACTGGTTCTTGTTTGGAAAGCTGAGTCTCCTCTCTATGAAAATGATGTTTTTTCTTTTAAAAAAGTTTTGAGTTATCATTTTGGCTAAATGAATGGCTTATGGTAACCTAAGATTCTGTTTTGTCATATCCAATGTTTTAAATCTTTGGTATTTAACAAACCTTTCAAAATCAAGCTCTAGATTATCATGCTAAATCAGCCAATACTAAAATTTTTTAAATATACAATTTGAATGAACTTCATTGTCTAAGTCAAATTATCTATGATAACCCATTAGTTGTCAGTGCTACGCACCCAAATTGGAGAAACAACTGATGTTCAAGAGGACATAAGTCCAGTGTTAAGCATGAACTCATAGAGAACCAGGACAGCCACCTTGTCTTTCTTGAGTCCTTAAAGCTTTAGTTATTAAAGGCTCTGCATTCCATGACTCATCAGGGAAGAGATAAAATAATCCAAATTGAATATATTGATGTGGTGACTTATAAATTGCAGAAAAAGCTTATAACCAATGTTTGGTTCCATATTCTTGGGAAGACACTCAAAACTTTGGTATATCTGGTTATCTGATGGGCCATATAAACATTTATAAGGAGATTTCATTCAGTTGACATTTTCAGTGCATGTTTTCTGGTTGTATAAAAGCTTTCCCATGCAAGAGAGCTGATGTTATAACAGTAGGTTATTATGCTACAGTTTACTCTCATCAGGTAAAGAGAGCTTTTTTATGATTCACTGAGGACAATCCCTTCACAATCTAGAACCTGAAGACTGGATCCTCTGAGAACATCAGAGAAAGACTGTCCTTGCCATCCACACTACAGCAAAACTGGAGCCTTGACCCTGGGCTTATAATCTTACAACTGAGAAGGGTCCCTCCACACTCCTGGAACTGTACATCCATTGGAACCCGTAAGGTCAAATTAACCAGGAAAGTTTATCTCCAGAAGAAGATGACATCCTTGATGTGAACAGCTTTTCCCAAGATCATGGATCAAGACTTCTACTATCATGAGACTCTTATCTTTGAATATTTTTTCTGTGTTTATGCCTCTGTGAACAATAGAAAAGAAAAGGAGGACTCTTATGTGCACTTACAAGGTATATTTTTATTTGTGAAGGATTTTGCAGCCAGCCTTACACATGTATAACCTTATACTTTAATAGATAAAAGATGAAGGCCCAATGTAGATAGGAAACTTTAGTGGTTCATACATTGCTTTATAATCAGTCAAAACTCCTCTTAACACAAAAAACAGATTAAAGAGAACATTGCCAATCCTAGGCCTTCACTCTTCTAGAAGGTCACCATTTGTTAGGTCCTTTTTCTGTGATTTAGAATAAAAGAGGCAATAATTAGAAATATCTCCCTCATAATAGGCTCTACAGCAAATTCTATTTTAAAGGCCATCATTACACCACAGACTTTAAATTCTCTCATGAAAGTTATGCTAAGTAATAGAACTGGCTAAATGGAAAGTACCTCTACAGCTGCTGACATTTGTGGCCTATGGAGAAACACATCAAATGTATATTTTTAAAATTCAGTTGTAGGGGATAAATAAAAAATTTACTTCATCATGTGAATAGACTTTTTAGACAATCCTTTAATCTATTTAATTTTATATGGTTTGATTTATGGGGCCCTGGGTAAGATGCATACTCCAAACTCTTGGTATTATCGTCCCAAGAGTCAGTCTCCCTGGTGTGCTGTATTCTCTCGAAGGTTTAAATGTTTGCATGCAGTCTTCTCTAGAACATCAGATGATCTCTCTTGCACTGGTATGGCAAAAACTGAAAAAAAACATGTGACTACAAAGACACCATAACCTATGAATGAGATGCTGAGACCAGAAACCCTGAATGATGGTACCGGGGAGTGGCACTATGACCCTGAGTTTTGGTCACATTCTCATCTAAGTGAGAACCTCGCCAAAAAGGGGGATTTTTTTTAACAAAATTATGGGAGGCCATTATTTTGGACTAAGCTCATGCACTTGGCCCCAACAAACCAAACCAAACTAAAATGAAGTCACTCATGCTAAATGTGACAGAATCAAACTAAAAAATATATTTATCCTATAACAGGCCAGGTTTTGCTTTTCTCCTGTAAACAGGATGCTCCAGCATAAGTAGGTACCCTCTACTCAGTCCTTACTCTCTCCTTGCAAAACCCACTGTTCTACTCTTTCCCAGTGAGTTTCAAAAGCATGTAAATACATTAATAATAGTGATAGTAACATCAATGACTAAGGTTATGGTCAATCTTTCAAAACTGAGAAAATGATCAAAATGGGAAATTGCTAAAGCAAACTAAATATGGCCTGAGAAGAACTCTGCACTTCTCTATTTGAATCCTTGCAGATGAACTGTAACCTAGCTTAACAGTCAGAAAAAATTGAAAACCTACCTCAATAGTATGTACCTGTAACAGCAGCTGAGTGTTGGTGAATCCCAGCAGCCATACTTCCGCCACTCATAGACTGTTGAATGTTCAAACTACATATAAATAAGGTAAATGCCAAGCTGTAATTAATCGCACTGTTTCTGTACCTCACTTCCAATCCCTGTACTTCACTTTACCTTTATTGTCTATAAATTTGTTCTGGCCACGAGGCACCCTGGAGTCTCTGTAAATCTGCTGTGATCGTGGAGGCTGCCTGATTTATGAATCATTCATTGCTCAGTTAAACTCCTTTAAATTTAATTTGGCTGAAGTTTTCTTTTATCAAAGTAGAGAGTTCATTTGGGTCAAGCTTGAGGACTGCAACTTGGGAACACAGATGCAAGTCACCCTATATATACACTCTAATTAGCAGCCGTTACAAGTGGAATTTTAAAGTCAAAAAAGGGGACAAGGAGTGGGCTGATATAAAGTTGTTATCAGGAATTCTCATTGGTTTACAGAAGTGGCATTGATTAGTGTTTGGCTATACATTGTTAAGCTACAGGGTATGGGTTGTTGTATCAGGTGTGGGGTTATTGGGTTAACGTGTAGCTACATGTGGCAATAGCAAGCAGTTTCAAGAGATAAATACACAGCTCAAGGAGGAAGTAGGGCCATGATTGCTGTCCTACTTTGATGTCTCTCTAGGCCTGATCATTTAAGAGGACTCACAGTCCTCAGATGAAAGTTCTTTTCTTTACAAACACAACCACACACCCATCCTTTGACAAATCAGTCAGTATTTTTAAATCCAGAATCAACTATTTCCTCCTTTCATTTCAACCTCATATTTGTCATTTTGACCCCACATTTTCTAACTCAACCTTAAATACAGACACTACCAATTTTGTAAAAAGTATGTTACTCCCTTAAACCAATTATTGGCTACAATGCGCTAAGCTATTATGATCTAAGAGTTCAAAATAGATGCCCCTTTATCAACTAAGGTAGACCCTAGGGTTGAGGAAACTAAGTTACTATGGGTCAAAGCCTGGATGGCATGGAAAATTTCTACCTTTCTATAACCCAGCTCCCTCTAACCATACCAGCCATCGGCTCTGATTAGACAGAGGACCAGCCTTACAAACATTCCTTTCTGATAAACTATTAATATTACAGATTGCCAGTTTCTGCCAGCATATGGAGGCTGCACACAAACCACCTCTGTGTCCTGTAGTTCACATTTTAATGTAAAGAGCAAAATTCGACCTGATTTTAGTGCTAAAACCTCACTCCAAACTGAATAAGGGATGTATGTTACATATGTTCGGCTCCCACATATATGTATAACTTTCCCCCAAAACGTATTGAATATGTATGAGTATGAATATAAAACCCAACCTGTCCTTCCCCTATTCCAACAGACAACACGTTCAGTCCACAATGATGCTTTCCCTTCCTGGCTTACAAACTGAGAAAAGCAATGAGGCTCTCTCCTTTCTACCATTTAGCCACCCCGGTGGTCTTTTGGATGATACTATTGATCCCCTTAGTACTTGGTAGTAGAGGGAGACCTAGGTATGTCAAAGCTTTAGGGCAGAATCTAGTCTTAAGTGACCTCACCTAATTACACTGTGGCCATGTAAATATGATCTTTTCCTGAGTGCCTTGGCAACAACAACAAAAAAAAAAACATGAGACCATCTGCTCTATATTCTATATAATCACCCCTGCAAATGTCCAAATACCAACTACCTGTCATACTTTATTCGGGGTCCTCTCATCAGGTTTAAATAATCCCAATATCCCCCACCCCTGACCCATCTTCCTACATGTTCTTTTCTAAAGTCTTTATCATGACAGCTGTCCTCTGAACTGTCTCTTAATTGCTGATGTCTTTCCTAAACTATGAAGCCCTTTATTTGACACCCATGGGCCACCACTGTTACTTGATCTTTTTTGAAGGGGTAAGACAGCCTTCAAGGCAGACCAGGTCTCCTTTCAATTATGCAGGAGCAGGTAACCTGCCTTGAGGATAAAATCTGCCAGGAGATCCCACTTCCTCCTCTCTTTGATATACAACTTCAGCCAAGTTTTCATTTAATAAATATTTACCACTGGAACCTAGGAAACACAAACATCTGTAAGCCACGGTCCCTGCCCTTGACCTCATGATGCAGGTGGAGCTATTAGTTCTACACAACTCAAAAACTATACAAATGTAGATGTGAGGTTCCCCCGCCCCCAACACTTACAATTGCCAAGCCATCTCTGGAACAGCTCAGATACTGTGGGTCAACTCCTCAGACACATCATGCCCTTTATCAAAATATTCCTGCATGTCTGTCTACTCTCTCCAATTTTCTGATATGAATAATTCTTTGAGAAGATGGTCAAAAGAACAGCTTCTCTCTTAAAATGTCATTCATTGGCTAGTTATCTTTACAAACATATGTGTGCCTACAGTTGAAACCTTCAAGAAGTTTCAGTAAAAAGGCTTTCCCCAAATGCTAATAAGATTCCCTTTCTGAACCTAGTTGAAGCTCCTTCAACATTTAAAGGAACAAGAGACTAGAGATATATTTCCTTTTTTGTACCACCAAAAGTAAATTCCACTGACATTGAGCCATGGCAATGCTTCACAGCACTCATCCTTTCTGCACTAGCACCAACTATAAACAATAAATTTGCCCACGTTATAAAGAATTCTACTTCCAGCCACCTCAGTGCATTTTCACAACCTATGAGGTTTGCAGGTCAGGTAGTATGTATTTTTTTTTCTTTTTAAATTTGTTTTTACTGTAACAGGCAATTAGATCTTTCTCTGAATATTATGCCTATTTTATTAATGAATGAAACCAAAGCTCAGAGAGGGTAGATGACTTCCCTAAATCAGACAGTGAGTATTAGAGCTCTAATGAATGAATTCCCTACATTCTCAATGCTTCTACTTTAAAAAATATTAATATATAATTTCACAAAGTTAAAAGTATGCCCTGATCCTAAAATGAAAGCAGTTGTATAGTTAAGAATATTCACTTTGTCCATTAAATGCTGAGACGACATCTGGGAAGTAACGAAAAGCTATTTTTGGTACTCTCTCACCTCTTAGGTAACTTTTCCTTTCCACTCTTAGCATCAGCATCTTTATAGGGTATTTTTTTCCTATAGCCTTCTTAAAACTTGATTTCAAGAACCATATGACATATGACTCCCAGTAATATATAAAATAAAAGTTTAAAATGTCATCCCTTCCAGGAAAACATTTCATACATTCTACGTATACTTAACTCCAAGTCTTATAATAAGCTCTTATCAAAGCATTTTAGGCAGACTTTGGGAGCTGGCAGAGGTGGCTTCTGGTAGGGTGGAACTATCTCAACACTACCCCCTGACATCTTCCCAATTTACCTACATCACCACCCAGAAGTCTGGTCTTGGATTTCACACTGCACTTGATTATATTGTCTCCTAGGAGCAGTCTTTTCCAAAAGATCTACTCAAGTAATAGACTACCATTTGAGGATACTCAAGTATAGATGGCAATAAAGTCATATTTTGTCTAAGCTTTTTGCTCTCTAGGACTTTTGTAGTATAATCATATTTGAATCTCTATGAAATGAGAGCATTGGGGTCTAAAAGCCCTTTTCATCAAGTTTCTAGATACCTCACTCTGACTTCCTGTCAACATTCTCAAACACAGCCCTTGAAATCAGCAACAGTGATGTTGTGTAATAATTAACATTTAAGAGTAATGAACACCTTATATTTTTGAGGTTCTATTCTTAGTAAGTCAGAAAAGGGTGTGGAAAGGGGAAATGCAATCCACGCAGAGAACATGAACAAATCTACAATATCTGCAAAAGTACATGTCTGGTCAAACTAAAGCACAAGATATGTGCCTAAGAATGGGACTAGCAAAAAATTAGGCTGAAAAAGTAGAAGGGGGTCCAATTGTGAAAGACTTTGAATGACAATTTAAGAAGCTTGACCTTTGTACTGAGGGCAGTGGGAAGCCAGCTTTTTCTTAACTAGAAGAACAGCACACTCAGCTCTGTTTTGAAAAGATGACTGGCAAACAGAAGCTGGTGAGAGTTCATGGGGAAATATACAAAACAATTACTGTATCACATAAGACTCTTTCTCCTGCCAATGATATAAAACCAGATGAATTCTAGTTTATGCAAAAATGTTAACTTACAGGTTTGTTTTTCTCCACAATACCGGAGTATATCCAGCTTCTCATTTATCCTCCCTTGGATCTGCCTTCTCAGTATTCACTCATTCTCAGGCCACGTCTCTAGCAGCCAAAGATGGCATCCAGCGAGGAGAAAGGAGAATCTACTGTCATGGCATTCACAAGTAAAGTCTACTCAAAGAGTGATCTGCAGACCAGTCCCTGTCCACACAGTTTGTAACTGTGTGTGACAAGATGAATATAGAAATTGAGCGTGGTTAGACATTTTACTGCAATTTAACAGGGTAATTCAATCTAATAATAAAAAAATTGAGGCGTGTATTCCGTATGTCTTTGTTTTTTGTGTCATTTTTTTTCAATTATTCCATTTTGTTGTATTTTATACAAGTATCAATCCATAGTAGATACAGGGTCAGGGAGTCCTTCATCACAGATAGGTTTAGAATCTGTGGTTTAATGTACATGCTCCACAGTGAAGCCTTGGTGTATGGCTAATTTTATGAGTTAACATGATTGGAACATAGAATACCCATATGTTTGGCTAAATGTTATTTCTGGGTTTATATGTAAAGGTGTGTCTGAATGAGATTAGCCTTTGAATCCATGGACTCAGTACAGTAAATGACCCTCCCCAATATGAGCAGGCATCAATCAATCCCTTGAGGGCCTGAATAAAACCCAAAAGAAAAGTGAAAGAATTTGCCCCTTTTTTCTACCTTCCTGCCTGAGCTGGGACATCAATCTTCTCCTGCCCTCAGACTGAGACTGACACCATGGGCCTTTTTGGTTCTCAGGCCATAGCTTATATATATCTTACTGGTTCTGTTTTTCTGGAGAACACTGACTAATACAGTAAGAGTGAGTTAGCATCCTGGAGGCATATGGGGAGAATGCCGAGGTAACCTTTCCCTCTGGTTATGAGAAAGGACTAAAACAAATGTCCACCATAATCCTGGGGCCTAATTTGGAGAGAGAAAGAACTCTCCCAAACTTATTTTTTCTCTCCTATTTTCTTATGCTTTCCTCCACAGTGACCCACCCTTATTCAGAGTCTAGTAAAAATTGATTCTGCAAAAGCTTTGGCTATGGCCATTATAATAAGCTAAACATTGCATGGGCATTCATCCACCTTCCCCACTGGAACTTTATTGCTAGAATCAAAGTATCCAAATGACTCTCTTAAACCATTAAGAGCAAAACAACTTTAAGCTAGAATAACACGAGGTAATTACTAAATTGAGTCAAATTCCTTTGCTATACTCTTGTCACTGAGCTACGGAAACTCCAGAGTCCTATAAGAGGTCTGAAGAAAAAAAAATGTTCACGACAAATTTCAGAGATTGGACTTTCTCATTAAAAGTATGTTTTGGAAATCGTTTTAGGTTAACTTGCTAGGGCATTTGTATGGGGAAGAAATGTATGCAGCTCTTTGGAAACTTGAGGTTTTCATTTCTCTGTTGAAATAAAATGGAAACAATAAAAACAATTAAAAATAAAATTTAAAAAATTATCTAAGTATATTTTGTTTCTTTTTCTAATTAAAGCTCTGCAAATAAAATTTCACTGGAGAGCAACCTGTGTTTTTAATCTCACTGTCCATGAAGGGCTAATACAGGCAACTGGAGGTGAGACGTCTGCTACACTCTTGGAAGTGACCTTGGAGAACTTTCCAGTCTGACTGAGAAATCTAGTTTGTTTTCTCATTTTCCAAATTGGAAACTGAGGCCAAGACAGGTTTAATTCTTTTCTCCTTAATTCATTGTTGCATACACATGTGTGTGTGCGTGTGTATGTGTGTTTTCTCTTAGGAATCTTGGAAACTAAATGTATGCACAGTTTTAACATAATTTAGACACAGAATATGAGATTTCTTCCTTTCCAAGGCCCTAAATCACCTACCAGCACCAAGACAAGGGCTCAAAAAGCACCAAATTTTATCTAGTGTTGCCTTGAAATACATCATTTTTGCCTAAGTGAACTTCATAAACAAGATGGTAATTTTTTGTGTGAAACTCTAACTAAAATCTGGCTGAAAATTTGTGCAAATCCAACTGAAATATGACTTCATGTCTTTGCAATAAAACAAGCTAATTGTAACTTCAACATTCCTTGGTAATGAAAGTTATTAAAAAATTGTGATGCTCCAGCGGAGACTATGTCCCAAACCTGCCATCGCTTAAAAAGAAAATCTGTGTTTTGTATTTTGGTAGTTTACTTCTTCATATAAACACAGCAATTGTTTATCAAATACACACACAGTGCCCATTTGATCTACGATAAAACTGCCTTTAACAGGTCACAGGAGTCTCCTGAAAAGTTGAAGTAGTTTAAAATTTCTAAAATAATCAGCTAGTATCGTGAAGACAGGATCCAGGATCAAATCCACACATAACAATACTAACCTTCAGTGTAAACGGGCTAAATGTCCAATTAAAAGACACAGAATGGCAAGCTGGATAAAGAACCAAGACCTATCAGAATGCTATCTTCAAGAGATTCATCTCACATGCAAAGACACACATAGGCTCCAAATAAAAAGATGGAGGAAAATTTACCAAACAAATGGGAGGGGAAAAATGAGTTTTAATTCCAGTTGCTGACAAACAGACTTCAAACCAACAAAGATCAAAAAAGACAAAGAAGGATGTTACATAATGGTAAAAGGTTCAATTCAACAAGCAGAGCTAACCATCCTAAACATATATGCACCCAATACAGGAGCACCCAGATTCATAAAGCAAGCTCTTAGAGACCTTCAAAGAGATTTAGACTCCCACCCAAAATAGTGGGAGATGTTAACACCCCACTGACAATATTAGATCATTGAGACAGAAAATTAACAAAGGTATTCAGGACCTGAACTCAGCTCTGGATCAAGTGGACCCGATAGGTATCTACAGAACTCATCACTCAAAAATGATAGAATGTACATTCTTCTTGTCACTATATGACACTCTAAAATTGAAACATCATCAGAAGTAAAACACTCCTCAGCAAATGCAAAAGAACTGAAATCGTAACAGCCTCTTGTACCACAGTGTAATCAAATTAGAACTCAAGATTAAGAAATCCCACTCAAAACCACACAACTACACAGAAATCAAACAATGTGCTCCTGAATGACTTTTGAGTAAAGAAGTTAGGGCAAAAATCAAGTTCTTTGAAACTAATGCGAACAAAGATACAATGTGTCAGAATCTCTGGGACACAGCTAAAACAGTATTAAGAGAAAAACTTACAGCACTAAATGGACACATCCAAAAGCTAACAAGATCTCAAGGTAATCTAACATCACAACTAAAAGAACCAGAGAAGGAAGAGCAAACAAACTCCGCAGCTAGCAGAAAACAAGAAATGACCAAGATCAGAGCTGACCTGAAGGAGATAGAAACATGAAAAACCCGTCAAAAAAATCAATGAAGCCAGGAGCAGCCTTTTTAAACAAAATAGATAGACTGCTAGCCAGAATAATAAAAAAGAAAGTGCTGGGATCACAGGCATGAACCACCGCACCTGGCCAGGTGAGTTCTTAACGTGTGCCCAAAACTTCCACTCATTTCATTTTCTAACTAATCTTTGAGGGAGGAAATATTTTTCTCATGTAACAGATAAGACTGTTAGAAAGATTAAATAACTCCCCCAAGCTTGCCATGGTGCCAAGCCTTCATCTTCGCTCTGCACCATGCTGTCTCAGAGAACAGTCACTAGGTCGTGATCCCTGACTCTTCTGCATTATCATACCAATGGTTATCTTTTGCTGTATTACAAATCATCCTCAAACCTAGTGGCTTTAAACAGTGATCAGTTTATTCACACACAGTTTGATAGTCCGGGCTGGGCTTAGCCAGGTGAATCTTTCTGTTGATCTTGCCAATGGTAACTAATGTGGATTCATCTAGCTGGGTAGGCCAGCAGGGTTCTGGGCTTGGTTGAGACACTGAAATGGTGGAGGCTTTTCTCTCTTCCTCTGTAGTCTCAGGGCCTTTTCCTATAATGGTAGCTCCAGGGTCCCAAAAGCACAAAAGCAGAACTTCTTAAAGTTTAGACCAAGAACTGATACAGCATCACTTATGCTACTTTCTGTTGTTTAGAAAAAGTCAGAATCTCAACCCACATTCAAAGGGAGAGGACTACACAAGGGGAAATATTGGGAGATATGAACTCTTGGGGGCCAGCAATATAACAGTTGTTACATTAATGTGGTTACCATAACCTTCAACATTGGCACTACCAACTCTAAAGTGCTGTTTCTGCTGGTCTCTATCCTTTTCTATGTGAAAGGGAGGTTTTATCCAGTAGGATATAGATGATAGATAGATAGATAGATAGATAGATATTTGCTTTATGAGTTTATATCATTTTTTTTGCTTTATGATTTCCATATAATCATAAAGCAAAAAAATGAACTGCTCAGACTACATAAAACTTAAAACTTGTATTTGAAAATAGAATAAACTGTTTTTTACAAAAGGAACAGCCAACTGGAAAAATTACATTCAGAAAATATGGTTAAAAAGTTTATGTATAGCAAGTCAGAAAATTTTTACATTTACTTTTGATGATTTTTTTCTGTCCTTGACCTTTTTATTCAGGTCAGCACAATTCATCTTTCTATGGACCCACTCATTTCTATTAGGACATTTCTTTGTTACAGGAATATAGTGATTCTCTGTCACTTCCCAGTGCTTCTCTAATCTCAATCATTTCAGTACACCCTTCATTAAAGTACCATATTCTACTTATACCCAATATTTACTTAATAATTTTCTTTATATCATCTTTCTTAAATCATCTTTCATTAAATAAATTTACCCTTGTTCTGACCAATAATTCCTGTGATATCAGAAGTTTTCTATAATACAATTTATATTATTATATATAAATTATATCTAATAACAATTTTAAAACAATAATTAGTCTGCCGTGTAAAAATCATGTGTGCTGTTTTTATGTGTCAATATGGGTAGTCTATGTTCCCCAGTTGTTTGGTCAAATAATGGTCTAGATGTTGCTTCAAAGGTAATTTTTATTAATAGATGTGATTACTATGTAAATCAGTAGACCTTGAGTGGAGCAGATTACCCTGCAGAGAAGAGGTAGGCCTCATTCAATCAGTTGAGAGACTTAAGAGAAAAGACCAAGACCCTCCAAGAGGAAGGAGTTCTGCCCTCCAGGCTGCCTTCAGATTCAAGACTGCAACACCATCTCCTATTGGAATTTCCCGCCTGCTACCCTGCACTGCAGACATTTTTGAATTTGTCAGCTTCCACAATCACATGAGCCAGTTCCTTAAATGTCATGACCTGGATGCCAATGCCCTCCTTGATCTGGCTTCCCCCTCCATTTCAGGTTTATTTCATGGAACTAACCAGTGCCATCTGCCTTGCTCAGTCTGGATTCTGTACACCTTTGGGTGTGCTCTGCTGTTTGCTGAGAATGCCTGGTTTGCCAGGCCTCCCAGTTCCTATCTTCAAGGCTTGGGTCAATTACTATATAAGGAGAGAAGGAAGAGATAAAAGGTAGAACAAGATTCTGACATCTAGAAATATGTAAGATCAGCTTTGGAAGGTAAGGTCCCCTTATGTGCCAGTTCTAATTAATGGTGGCTATCTGGGCACATTTTAAGGATTCTGAGGGTCTGTCTGAAAAAAAGAAATGCAGTGATCTGTTAATGACATCTGATAGAAGGGAAGAAAGAGGTCAGACTGAGAATAAATCTACTACATATTTGCCACCTTTGGCTTGGACATTAAGGAAATTACTCAAGATTATTTTTTTCTGAGCCCTTCCCAATGTTTACTCAAACAAGGTATTCAATACATCAATTTTTAAAAAACACATTCCAGTCATTTCTCAAATTTACAAATGTAGTCAAAGTCAACCAGGAGCATTCAAACAAGGACAGGAAGAGTACAGAGTACAGGCTACGTTACTTCCCAAACACTTCCTTTTTTTCATGTCATAACAAATTGCAAAACAGAATTTGCCTGCTAGAAGAGTGAGTGGAGACTACAGATATCCCCAGCAGCCTAGCTTAACTATTTCTTGATCATGCTGCCCAGCACCTGACACAGGGGCATCCTTAGAAATCTTTTTGGAGGATAAGGTATGAAAATTCTCTTTATAAAGCCAAAGTTGCATTGGTCTCTTCCCATCCCTGGATTGCTGGAATGAGAACACAGGCAACCCTTTGCAGGGAACCACGGTCAGAGTCTGCCCTTCTGCCACAGGTATTTCTGAGAATCGATCTAAAGTTGTCCTCATTAAAAAAACATCAGTCAGCCAGGCACGA